>JANIPN010220311.1:0-40250 GCA_027478595.1 Erythroxylum anguifugum | reverse complement strand
GACGGTAGCTCTGAGATTTTTATCTTTGCTTGAAGCGCAATTCACTCATTTACCCACCCTTTGGCTGAGTTGTTACATCTTGCCAATCCTAATCATTGTCTTCAAGCATCTATCACTGCCGCATCCCCCCTAGACTCTAAATAGTCGACCTCACGACTCTTGGGTGTCTTATTTCTTGTACGTGATACTTCTAAACTAGGAGGCCCCAGAGTAACTGACGGTAGCCACTTTTAGCTGTTATTAATATTAATATTTTAAATAACTTAGGTGTACTAATTACTTTGTTAACATATAGATTCCCTGAAACTACTTACACAAGTAACGTTGGGATACACAATGTCTCCCATTTGCTACTAATAAGCGTCTATACTACTTTAAACTACATTACACTGCAACTCGGTAGCTTCAAAATAATTGGGCTGGACAGTCACGGCACAGGAATCGGGAAGACACGATTCGTACCAGGAATTGGGAATCCATGGTTAGGGAACGGGTTTTCTTCATCAGGATCAGAACCTATCTTGCGAAAAGCAATGACGTGAACATCTTCAGCACTGCCGCTTAGAACTCTCTCTATACCTTTGGCACCGAGGTCGTCGACGGTCGCGTCCATGTTCGCATGGAGTGCTGCGGCGTCGGCCTTTAGTTGTGCCAGTTTTTCTCGATTCCAATGCGCGCCACTTTCTACTCACTCTTCGAGTGCTCGGATTCTTTCTTTGCTGCCTTCTAAGAACGATTGGCCGGCGGCGGTATCTTTGAGTGCCATCTTCTGCGATACAAACTCCTCGTGGAATTGGAGGTACGTGGGATCTACGAAAAGCTCTCGGCCGAGGAATCCCATAACTACGAGGTAGGCTTCCGCAGCGCTACGTTTTCGAGAATTAGCATCGGTTGTTTATTGAGTATACAGACGCAGTTAGAAGTACTTTGAAACTTGTTTAGGATCGGCTGCCATTTCGTCGGCTACCAGAGTTCTTGTTAAGAGAATGGAGTGGTATGGCAGCGTATTCCACTTAGTGTTCTGCAAGCTGGATGGCAGTAGGTAGATGCAAATCGCAAGATCAAGTGTCTCCATTGAAGACTACCGAATACTATCGAAATATTGGATCATATAGGAGTCCTATGCCGGTATATACCCAATCGAACGCCTATCAGATTTGCTCATAATGCGTTTGCTTCAAGCAACTGCCTCATATCCATTGAGTTCCTATGTGCATTGTTCTCTCATGAAAAGAGAAAACATGATGAGTTGTCAAGTGGCGTGGCTGGGTAGCTAGCAGATAGACCTGAAATCCTGCAATTCAGCCAGACACTTTTGCGCAAAAGTGGCTGGCTGAACATCGAAACTATGAACTATGTGGTTGAAACCCTTGCTAAAGTATTAATTAATCCAAGAAAGGAAAAGGCTGAACTGAGCTAAGTTGTTTGGGTATATTTATTTCAACCCGGATAAAGAGGCCCTAAGGGAACGGCTCACGAAGCTGCGAGTTTTTTTGCGTAAGGTGGGGGTGGCTGCATTAGCATCAAATTTCGTTCTTCTTTTGGGAGCATCTTTCTGGTGTATGTCAATTTTAAATTCTTTTGCTGGTGGCCTTCCAAAATAAAGTCTTCTAATCGAGCGAGTTAGTAACGAAGTTAGGGTGCATAGAAACTCATCTTACCATAGTAAAGAAACGCAAACTCGTTGACATATGATACTGTCTTTAGATAATCAGGCAAAGTTTCGGGGATTTTAACTGGTATTAGACTGAATTCTGAATCTGATCCACCATTGTAATTACATATGGGACAAATAAAATTCGAACGGCCTCCATGGCACCGAGATATACCAGCCATATCCCTAATTGGGTACAAGTATATTCGAAGATCTAATCCATCCCAGAAATTTTCTAAACTTTTAAGATTAGTTTTGATACTTTCGGACAAATTGAAAATAATTTATAAAGAATTTGCGACTGTCGACAGCCAGCGTTCGGTTCTTGGAAAAGAAAAGAAATATAGCCTATTATTTAAAATTTGTTAAAATTTGAATAATATGGTATTAAGTTTGCCTGTAGGTGAGTGTTATGGATATGTTATCTTATATTGCTTGTCAGATAGTTTTGTTAGTACCAAGTATATTTATAACTTTCTTTATGAAGTTACTGTCTGCTAATGAATCAATTTTCGAGAACACATGCTATTCCACTATTAATTCTTCATGCTGTATCCCAACATGGTCAAACCTTGGCCTGTTTCAGGGAAGAGGGCTGGAAGGACCTCCCCGAGATAAAGACGTTGCATGAGGGGATAAGTAGTATACTTTATAAACAAGCGAAGAGTACACCTTTCCTTCATTTTGGTACGTGATGAATAATAGTTTATGATTTGGAACATTTAATTATGACCATTACATGTCCAAATTGCTCAGAAACAGAATACTGAGGCAATAGTGCCTCACCACATCAGCTTCTGGGTCTGTAATAGTTTCCATGTCTCACAATACTGTATTCGATAGCGCTCATGTCATCGTACTGCCTAGGTCTGGACGTAGATACGAATGAGTCCAAAGCTGCAACACTGGCGTCTGGTCTAGGTTTGAAAAAGTATGCTATACTCCTCCGTTCACAAGCTTCTTTGCCATCTGGTATGTTGACCTGATGTACACCCGCTTTCAGTACTCCGTTTGTCCAGCGCTGTAGAATTTCTGCCACGTTCACGATACAGTCCACTGATTTCTCTGCCTCTATCTTGATGAATTGCCCTGGAGACTTTCTGTCTTCAAGCTCAAGGCCACCTGGGCCTTGCTGGAACAGAATAGTGAATGCTCCAATGTCTGTATGGGGCCATATACGTCGAATAGCCGACGAATACTGCCCACTGGTCTTATCTCTTACCTGATCGCTCGAAATTGCTGGATAATAGTTCAGTCGAAAGTCACCGTGGGCTTCAGGCTTGCAGAGATGAGACATGGAACCCGACGGAATCCCGAGCCCTAACTCCAGAGCGTCTACGATCTTCATAGCAAGAGCATCACAACGATAATAGAAGTATTTGATGAACTGCTTGAACTCAGAAGAGATTGTATCGTCTGCTGGCCACTTTGAGGGATACGCTGTGTCGCTGAATGGTCCTATGTCGTAAAATTCCTCATATTTGTTAGCTGAAGCCTCACGAGTTCGTCAGGCAAACTGTACCCGTAGTTCACCGGCATCAAGCACATTTGAAGTGGACTTATTGAATTTCCATAACTGCTCTTTTCCACCGATGGCGTAGCCTCGGGGAGGAGCTTCAACCTTATCAATTTGACATTCTATGGAAAGCTTCACGTCCATCGATAAATCGAAAAAACTCTTATGCTGTTAAAGTAAACAATTTAAAGGTCTGCCGAGTTGAATAAAAAACTGTTGAATATTATGCTTACCCATTCGAATGCACGTAATACATCCTGCTCGGATATTCCATGATTATATAATTTTACGAACCCGTAGTTTTTGAAACTATCAATCAAGTCTCTTGAAAATGCAACTTGATCTTCCATACTTCCGTCACTGATCAAATCTAGGTTAAGTTGTGGGACTGCCATGAATTGAGATATACAAATGATGCGAGGTGAAAATAAGATAAGAGAGAAGAAGAACGTCAAGGAGGGGATCAGTCCGCATATACATGTAGATCAGGTGGACCCTGCCCCTCTACCCCTCCATGTGTACTATGTGGTAAGTAGGCTCTGGTCAAAGGACGCAGCTAGGCATATTTTTATTTATAAGAACGATTATCAAGCTTAGATCATGCTGAGTGGGTGCCTCTATGAGTCTCAGCCTTTCGCTAGAAGAACTAGGAAGTCGCTTCCCATTCAGTTGCATGCTGGATTAATGTTGGATTTGAGAAGAGTATGCCGCATTTGACGAAGCGATTATATTTGAAGAGGATTTACTCCATACAAAGTGGTTAAACATCGTAATAGCATGCCCTATCAACCTCATTGCATAAAACGATCTTACTATACAAAACTACGATTGAGCGATTTCCATAAGAGGACCGGTATACCTTTTCCTACCGTGAGTAAACCAAAAGACGAGACTCAGGATAATGGTGAATCCGAAGACCAATACAGACCAATTCATTGTTTCTGGGGTCGGGTTTACAGCCGGAGGCCAAAATGAAAAAAAGGTCCCAATGACGCTATATATGAGGGACGCAATCGTCACAGGGACCCCAGCACGACCGAGTCGAAACGGACCATACTGCATCTTTTCTTCTGGTGTGGTGAGACGCTTATGAAGAAAAACTGAAGCTGCTAAAGTGTACGATGAGTAGAAAGATGCAATAACAAGTGATGTTAGGGCGTTGAATGCCGTACTGGATCCGATATTAATCAAGGCAAGGAGCAAACTGATCAGCACCGAGATTCCAATCGAGTAGAGTGGGAGCCCTGATCTACGATTGACCTATATATTAATTAGTTTGATATCACGTACGATAGCTTAAAGGCTCTACTCACTTTTGCTAACACTGTTGAGCCTGGGAGACCTCGCTCACGAGCAAAAGCCCATGTCATTCGAGACCCTGTAGCCAAAACACCAATACCGGCGAAGATCATTGCACAAATGACAAGGGATGACTATGTCAGTTAGCTTCTGGGATTTCATTAAATGAAAACAGAGGGAGATTATTCAGTTCATTTCTTACCATTGCGATGGTTCCACCAACAGACTGTGTAGAATTAAAGAACACCTGTATGTATGGGAAATGTGTTGGCGTATTTAGCACAGACTCGATATCACCTAAACAGAAGAGGACTGCTATGACCATGGTGAAGCCGAGAGCACCATTTATCAAAGCAGATAGAATCATGCTTTTGGGTATAACCGATGAGGCTTCATAGATTTCTTCTGCCATATGGCCAGCAGCATCAAGACCTGATCATGAGTTAACAACCCAAAATCTCCTTCATCTGCTTCGTGTAACTGGTCGCCTTACCAATAAAGGTGAACATGCTCGGTATTAGACCAACCATAAATGAAAGACCGTCAGTAGGCCACATTCCGCCATTAACTAATGTTGCAAAGACATCTTGAGCAGAAGCCCGTGGCGACGTAAAATGTACCATCGGTATCAAAACTGCAAAAAACCCTACTACATGGATGACAAAAATAGCTGATTCAATATGTGGTAACAACGGAGCCAGTACCGTATTGATAAATAGTGCCAGGGCAATTACAGCATAGAATAGTAGAGTTCCATGCCATCGCTCTCCAGAATATTCAGGATGAGATAAAATAATTAAACCTTGAATCATAGCACCTCCTAAATAAGCCGCACTGGCAATTGCGGCCTGCCAAGAGATGACGGTGATCCAGCCCGTCATATAACTCAGAAATTTTGACGATTTCTCAGGAGAAAGTAGTGCTACCCAATTATATTGACCGCCCGCCAGTGGCATCCTGAACGCCATCAGAATTCAATGCTTCGAAGTTAATCGAGATCTTACATGGAAGCCATTTCACCCATGACGAGGGCTTGCAGGATGTTGCCAATCCAAACAATGATAAAGCCATAGACCAATCCAACGGGGCCACCGTTAGTCAGTCCTCCAGCAAACACTCTAAAACCAATTAGAAACCTCCAAAAGGAACGCGATCTAATCACTCACGCTAGAGATCCTTCCCACGTGATCATCAACGTACAAGTCAGACTGATAATCGACAACAGACCGAAATTGCGCTTTTGGTAGGTTAATTAGAGCTCTATTGTTCACATCTTCGTCGCCTTACCTTCAGTTGCTGCTTTTTGCCGAATCGAGCGAGTTCACTCTCGTCGCGAGTAAGCTTTCTAGGCTGCTCAGAGTCATCATTGGCGGCCGACACTTCGGGCTGATAGCTGTCGAGCTTGATAGAGTCCGAACGCCTGTCCATTGTTGGCTGGTCACAAAAGAATCTTTCACAGTCATCGAATTGCTGGCGCGTAAAGAAGATGATTTTACAGAGCACGATAAAAATATACGCAAAAGAGGTTCTTATTTGTCTTACGACACGCCGCATACATGGCTGGAAATAACCAGAAATCGGACGGCAAGCAGAGACCAGGCTGAGGATCAAGGTGAGAAAGAAATGGGGGAGTACAGGTTCAAATCGTTCGGCCTTGGCTGACGCGTGTGAACCACTACCCTACCCCCCTTTGCCTTCAGCATGCATGATGCCCTGTCTGCTGTGTCACAGCATGCGCTTAACAGAAAACGCCACACTAGTTGTTCACCGGTCTCCTATCTTGGAAACATTGTCAGCTCTCCCAAGATTACGAGGAATTATTACGGGGCCATAGAGAAGCCTGTAAGAGCACGAAGTGCTCGTGTTCTGTCCACGACGATCGGTGCCACTCCCTAGCGGCTTGGTCAAGTTGACCTGTTGTTTACTCTGGTCTCAGACTCTCAGGCGTATATTTTATTGGCTTTCGGCGCGAATTAAGTTTTTCGTACATAGTACATATAAAATATCCCCTGTTCAAAGTCACTTGGCAAACAGGGATAAAATACACCCCTTAGACCAGAGTACTATACTAATGCAGTGATACCTGCCGCCTGCTGCACGTCGATAGCCTTAGCGAGCGGGAGCCAGCGAATTAGTGGCCACATTCCCAGGCTCCAGCTAGCGCTGTCAACCAGCAGCTCTTCTTTGTACTTCATGTTGATGGCTCTCTCAATTGCCTCCGTTTTTGTTTATTTTATGCGTACGGTGCGGCGGGGGTAACAGCTCCGAAATTACTGAGACAACGCACGGCGCCACGGGAACTTTCCGCCAAGCTCACCCATTGCTTTCGGCGAGTTGGTATTTGCTACACTACAACCATCAAATATGCATTCACGACTAGGCATTACATAGGAGATCACACGGTAATATTTTCAGGTAAGAGGCGTAGAAAACTCTGTTTTCATTGCAAATCAGTTTGGCTTGGGACCCAAACAAAATCAATGGAGCAGCAGGCTGCAGGACAGAAGTCAATTGCCGCCGTGGCACGGCCACACCACTTCGAAATTTAACAATAAGATTTAATCAACTTTAATACTTTAAAAAAAGTTGGAAAAAAAGTTGCATAAAATATATAATCGTTAAATTTTAATAACATCGTCTTTGGTTTTGGAAATTAATAAAATACGCGTATATAATTGCAATCAGAATTGAAGCAGTTTCTGCGTTAGGTGGGGCGGCTTATGATTTCTGTCCTAGAGCCTGGCAGCCTTCTGTCAGCTGTTTGGCTGGTGGAGCGTATGTTTCTGGCAGTGATCGACGTACTGCAGCTGGGCGCGGTGGCAGGGATGACCTGTAGCCGAGCCTGCGATCTTCCAGCACTCCTGGTCTCTCCGCCAGTTCTGCTGTCGGTCAGTAGCTCTACAATGATCGATTCTGGGGCCTAACATCGCCATCGCCGTGCAGTCCCGCGCCCTGGTAGCGGTCTTTGTCTCCGAAGCACCCAGGAGTAAGCAGATAGGCCGATACTAGAGGGAGAGAAGTCTTTGTTTCTTTCGATCCCCATCGATTCATTAGGACTCATCTGATAGTTCCACAAAATCCCTTGAGAAACTGAGTGCAAACAGACATGATGATTATAGCACGGCAACGTTCTACCCCAGATAACCGTGGCCCTATTATCAATGTCACAACATGGATTTTAATCGTTATTGCGTGCCTTGCCACTATTGTGAAAGTCTGGAGCAAATGGGCGCTTGTTCGCACGGTCCAGCTAGATGATCTATGGATCGTGCTTTCGCTCGTAAGCATGGCCTCGAGATAATCTTGTATTTTGAGTATACTAAAGGCTTAATAGCTTACCGCTGTAGCATACGTTATTGCACTACATTTCCAGATAGATGCCGGACTAGGGCAGCATATAGAATCACTTAGCGCACTGGACGAAGACCGTTACGGACAAGTAAGAGTTTTGAGCTTCTACAAAATACAAAATAGAACCAGTTTCTGATCGATAAATGGCAGGCTCAATATACCTCTGAAATCTTCTACGTACTATCAATCGGACTCGCGAAGATGGGTCTACTTCAATTTCTATTAACGCTTGCCAAATATCCTACTAGATCAATGGTTACTCTTATCATTACTTATTTTAACGTCGCTATTACGCTTATAGCTATTTTTCCTTTAGCTTTCCAGTGTGGCATACCCTCGCCATGGGACATTCTATCAAGAACTTGCATGAACAGGGTACAAACCAACCGTCGACATCCTTCTCTGATTAAATGCTAATAATCTCTCGAGGTGGCATTCTGGATATTTTTTGGCACTGTCGACATCATTCTCGATATTGCTACAATTTTGCTTCCAATATACCTTTTGTATGATCTACAAGTCCGCAAACGATATCGCTTGAATGCTATGCTGGCTTTTATGAGCCGTACCTTGTAGGTGTTTTGAACAGAACAAGAAAACCAGGCTTATTTATTTACTAGAATGATACCTGTAATAATCATACGTTTGGTGTATCTCAATCGAGCTTCTCAGTCACAGGATACAACTTTCGCAGATTTTGGCACGGCTGTATCGAGCTCCACTCATGTGTGCATCAGCATTCTTACCACCTGTATACCGTTTTTGCGACCGATTATGGATAGTCTCAACAGCGGTGTCCTTGCAACCGAGCGACAAAATTCGACTGTCGACGGATCAGGATCCTATCATCTTGGGGAGTTGGTGAAATATTTTCGAGCAAACGATGACAGTAAGACGCATACGAACAACTCCAACAACTCCAACAAATCCAACAAATCCCGCAACCAAGACTTAACACAGACTACGGCAAACAAAGATCACATCAGAGCTTACAGCGGTGAATCAGATGAACGATTGATTCATAAGCACACAACAGTAGAAGTTCAATTTGACCAATCTAGTCTAGGGAATTTACATAACGCAAACTTGAGAGGTATTGCTGTGTAAGGTAGTATTGGTTCAAAGTCAGCTCACGTATTTGAGGTTCCTACTTCTTAGGAACAGGCCTAACCATCCAAATGAATGGCTGTTTCTTCAAGTGAGCCCATTTCTCCGGATAGTCAATAACCTTGTAGCTATCAATTTCAAATCCTTCTGATTTGTAGAGATCTCGAGCTTCATTTGACGCTTCTACCACTGCCTGAAACCTCATGTCAGCTATTCTAAAGAATCAGAAATGTAGCATGGCAGTTAATTACCGCAACACCAAGTGAGTCCGCCAAGTCGGTCCCCCATTTCACGAGCATACGGCCAGCCCCCTTTTTCTGCCACTTCGGATCGACAGTCAAAATATCCAAGGCTTGCATAGCCACGTTAGTAATGCGGACCCCCCGAAAAATGAAATAGCAAATGGCGCTACAAGGGGAAGGTGTCATTGGAAAAGCCTCGTAGCTTACATAGAAGATTACCGCCCGATTGTCTTATAGCCTGTCGCCTCGGCTCGAGATATCTCCGGTAAAGATGCCTTGCAATCTCCTTCTCTTCGTCGCTTTCCCAATAATTACCATCTAATTCAGCCTCTTCCGGAATCGTGTTGCGGTAAATATTCCATTTGGCCTGAGCAACCATTTCTCCAGTATCTTCGTCCACGACTTTCAAGAACTTCGTATTGGGGTCCGCGTGCTTGATGGCGAGCATGCGCTCTGTGCCGACCGTACGACCTTCAGGACTCATATGATGCGGAAAGACCTTGTCAATGTAGATGTGCTGGTTACCAAAGGCCTCCGAGAGAATGGCAAAAGTACGAGCCATGTCCGAGTCATCGCAATCAAGGAGTTTCAAATGCATGTTGGTTGTTGTGTGTGGCTTTGTCTTCACTAAGGACAAACGGACAAAGAGCTGATCCGACGTAGTTGAGTGCAAAATGAGCATTGATAAGACAACTAAGATCGAACGATCACGTCTGTCTTATTTTTGATTGATCGTTGTCAGCGACTGGGCGAAGCTACGGCGGTCCCCGTTTGTTGCTTTACCTGGTTTGCACCTCTCCTTCTTCTGCGCCAAGGTGGCAGAGCCTGCCCCACCAAGTGGCACAATCAGGACCTGACTACCTAGGTAGGTATTGCGTACTCAGCTACGGATCCGTATGGCCAGGACCAAAACCCTGGTCAAATACGAGCTTGGAACGGCTTTGCACGCGGCCCGCTGAGGGTGTGGCGCTCCTTCCCCAAGACGCCTCCATATTCTCCCGATTGGGTCTTGCTGGACTAATGCTGTGGATCCTTTCAGATATAGGTGCGTCCTAACAAAGCTTTATCGAGGACGCAAGATTTGTGAAGGCCGTTGATTCACCGGGAAACTTTCTAGTCAGAACCACCGATCGCCCACATGTCTTTGCCGCTCACAGGTCTTTGCAGCCTACACATCTGGCACACGAGAGAACTTGTCGATCACGAGGACAGTTTCATCATAGCCATCTTTACGTTACATGTTTCTCATTGGTCCGATTTGTCCTGTGAATCATACGGACCGAAACCAAGGATGCCTGTACTAGCATGAAACAGCTCATGTCGGTATAATGTCTGCTTTTGGGTACCCAAGAAGCATGAATGGTCAGGGCTTGGGGCGATTGTGGCAATGAATCATGAATCCTTCCCTTGTCTCTTCTAGTGCTACGCCTTCTGATAACCCCTTGATATAATACGGGGTGTCCGTATTTAACTAGAGTTAGGAGACACACGAGAATCTGTCAGGCAAGCTTCAGCAAAAGTATAAGAAGCTTGCGTCGCTCACAGTTTCAAGGAGTAGTGAACCGTAGATCGGACTCACGACGGTACCTGGTCTCTAAAATCCTTGATCGAACCAGAAATCGAAAGCACTATGGAGGAAGTTACTATAAATGCATCAGGCTCAATTAGCAGCCCAGAGAGCGTGGGAAGCTGGCCGAGAGTAAGTTACTCGGTAGATTCCTAATTAAAGCTAACATCCATAGACCAAAAAGGGCATAGTTTTAGCTATCAGTCTGATTCTTGTTACGATCACTACATTGGCCTCTAGTCTTCCTAGTGGAGTGTCCCGAACACTTATTGAGCATTTCAGTGTTGTAGATACAAATCAGCGCCAAGTTCATCTTCCAGTTGCCGTATTTCTCATAGGATATATATTTGGCCCAATGCTTTTTGGTCCGCTCAGTGAAACTTCAGGCCGAAAAATCAGTCTGTTATCGAGCTTTGCCATTTATTTCATCTTCACAATGGCATGTGCTCTAGCGCCAAATTGGTCCAGCTTCCTTGTATTCAGGTTTCTAGTTGGCTTCGGGGCTGCCGCTCCTCCAACAGTCCTTGGAGGATTGTTCTCGGATCTATATCCCTGTTTGAAAAGTCGTGGTAGATCTATGATGTTATTAGGGATAACCACTAATGTTGGCCCGCTCCTCGGACCTATCCTTTCCGGACATATCACTCAATTTGGATGGCAATGGATGTTCTGGGCGAACTTCATCATCGCGGGGTCTATTTGGCCAGGGCTGCTTTGGCTACCAGGTATTACAAGTGAAAATTGCTTTCTCAAAAGCTGCTGACGATATCCAGAAACCTATGAGCCAGTACTACTTCGTAGAAGAGGAGTCATTGGTCCCAAAGCTACTCATGAGATTTTCCCCGAGGGATCAGTAGTCGAACCTCATCATTCCTCGATCCGTACTGTATATAACTTCATTACTAAAGTGCTCTTGCGCCCCATACGCATGTTTACCGAACCAATCGTCTTATTTACCGATTTGTTCATTGTGCTACTATACGGGACATTTTTCTTATTTTTTGAAGTATATCCTTTCATCTTTCGAGGTAAGTCAGATCATCTTATCTTGTTCTCCGCTTTTTTGGGCTAGGCACACTTTTCCGCTGACCTTTCACACAGATATCTATCACATGAGCATTGGTAATTCCGCGCTCGCTTTTTTACCAGGTCAGTGAAGTTGTTCTCTGCTTGTTATGTAGTCTAACCAGCACAGCTACCATTGGAGCTTTTGTAGCTGGTGGTATCTTTCTGTGGTATGACGGATTTTTAGAACAGAGCAGAGAGGAAAAGAAGCCATGGGCCATGCATGAAAGTGCTCGACGCTTGCCACTCGTCTGCGTTGGTGGTCCTATATTCTCGATTTCTTTGTTTTGGTTGGTAAGCAGCAGCACTATTTTTACTATCAGCAGCCCTAACTATCTTGTCTTACTGTACAAACGTTAATTCAATACCTGCAGGGATGGACGGCAAGATCCAACATCCATTGGATCGTTCCAGTATTATCTGGCCTACCAAATGGAATTGGCATCGAACTGCTGTTTATGGGTCTTACAAACTATCTCACCGATACATATGGTATATATTCGGCTTCTGTGATGGCTTCGTGCGTGTTGAGCCGAAACGTCGTTACTGTTCTCCTTCTACCTTTAGCAACCCATCCATTATACAGAAACTTAGGTATCGCTTGGGCCTGCAGTCTTCTCGGGTTCATATCTTTAGGGATGTCAGGTATACCGTTCCTATTTCTTAGGTATGGCTCCGTTTGGCGGGAAAGGAGTCCTTTCTGCAGACGTTTGCAAGAAGAACATCAGATAGTCATCCTTTCTTCGGTTGATCATTCGTCTACACCAAAGTCTGAAATTTGTGGAAATAAAGTATGATAACTTATAGCTAGCTTGAATAGACTTGTAATTTTCTGCAATAGATCACTATTTTACTCAACTAGTATAGAAAAACAACTGTGACATCTGAGAAATGTATGCTGATAAATTCATAGGCGATTGAAAGACTTGCTGGAGCCGCATTGACTGATGTAAGTATCTGGAGCACACTGAGTCAAGTAATGGGAATGAAGAGTGCTGACCTTGATGTGTACCCGTAGCTTGATTCTACCTCTGCGGCAGCATGGGAAGATGTAGGCGTTTCTAGAAAACAAACATAGTAGCAGAATATTGTCCACTCCATCTACGTAAATGTATGCTGCCCGTACCGGGCGCAGCTTTTACCGGATAGTGGCGCAGGGTCATCGCGGCAGAGTGAGATTGAAGCCATGTATGTGAAATCTTCAACAGAGAGGTTATTTCGAAGCGCTCTCAGATGAGTGCACTATGCAATCAGAAAAGTCTATTCTCAGTGACATAAAAAGCCTCAATCATGATTACGAAAAGATTGGAGTATTTTAGGTCATGTACATCTTCCCTTCATCCCCTTTAGTAACTGAAATGGATCTCCTTTTTTGTAACGGCGAATATCAAAGGTTGAGCCCCTATGTCCCTTGAGTATACCCATTGCAATAACTAAGATTGTCACGCTTCACGTAGAATAAGCATGGAATACAGCAAGACTCCATGAGGAATCTATTCCATGTGTGATGCGTCTCTGTCCTAACAACTTGGTGTGAACGCTTAGTGCCTTGAGTTGCACTCGCTTAGCACTGGTTGGCTAATCCAATTCCCTGAGACATGTGTGTCCCACAGACTGAGGCTAAAAATCACGCTTATAGTTACGATCCCAACAGGTTTTAGGCCGGTAACAAGTGTATTCTCTACTCTGTCTTACTCAACTAAGGCTTACATATTTCTTACGCCAAGGAGGTAAGCAGTGAGCTATACATGTGTCAAGTAATTTTTTTTTTGTTTTTAATTTTAAATTCTTGATACGAAACCCAGACGTTGAACCTATAATAGGATCAAACCCGAAATTCGCTTTAGTTAATACAGTGTATAGTGGTTTGATCCATAGGCACAAGCAGCTAGAAGCCTACGGCTTTGCGACCCCTGACCGTCGTTAAATAGCCCGAAGGTTTGTAGGAGATCTTAGTAGCGGCATGGCGTTGGCTAAAAGGCGCGGCGTTCCCAACTGACTGGAACTTATCGACTATGAACGGCTCTTGTAGATCGTTATAGGTAGATTACGACCCTATCGAAGCAGAATCTTAGCCTGCTGATTATCTCGGCAATCAACAGCCACCCCGGGTAGGATGCTGGTGGAGCGCGCTTACCCGCGGGACCCATTCCAAGCCATCTACCCGTAGGTTTCAACACCCACACTCGCTACTTTATCGGTCTAAGGACGGTGTAGCAATACATCGTAGTGCATACACTATGGACAAGAGTTAAGCCGATGACCAACATTAGTTCATATTCCTTGTGTTCCACCCATTGGTGATTGTAATGTATGACGTTAAAGTTTCACTGCTATTGCAAGCCCAGGAGGGCTCGGCAGGTCGGAGCTAACTGTTCCGTGCCCCGATGCACAATTAAATGCTCCTCCCGGCGCAGAGGCTTGTTAAGCGCCGGGGGGTACTACGTTTAATTTAGGTCTGGCGGATTTCCGATGGGGCAGCCTGGCAGGCGGCGGAGATGCTTCGCTCCGCGCATAATATAAAGAATACAATTCAAGGATCGGATCGGTACATTTATGCGTGAACAGTACTGTGGGCGAGTTCTTGCCCAAGTAGCCTTACCATGTTCTTCTATATGGAATAACTTGCAATAGGCGGGTAGGCATTATATGCGGCAAAAAATGAGTGGTTTAGCAATGTCTCCTTGTTAGTTCAAGGATAGCTTCACTGATCACAAATACTCGCATTGCTCGGATTCATAACCTAATTCGGAAGCCCATCTGAGGAAACCCTAGCACAAATGAGGAACAACGGGGCAGTTGCTTCCTAAGGCTCATCGCCAAGCAACGATTCTGACCATGTGGATCTTCCTGAAGCTAGAAATCCTACAATCTCTAGCTTGCTCATGGAACTAAGCTCTATGGCCACAGATGTGTGACAGGTATACTGAATTCGAGTATGACTCTAAAGGTCGGTCCATGCTAGAATGGCAGCGCTTTCGAGACTATGGGAGGCGATTGTCAGGCCCGGTTGACCCATAGAGCGATGAGCCCACTAAACAAAATCTAACAAAATTGGTCCAAGGTAAACCTTCCCTTTTTCGAATAGAGAATAGAGACGGACAGATATTTGACCTTGCTGATTTCGAAGAAACCGTTGGAGAGCACGAATATAAAAGGACCGATCGTTTCCGTTCAAAAATTGATACGAACTAAAGGTCTTTCAACAACAGAAAATTCCTCCTTATTTAAGGCACGTGTGATAACCGATCTTTCTAAGTCTACCAACAAGGCCCGAAACCAGCAATGCATTTCTCGCTCGTATCCCTTTCCTCCCTCCTCCTCGTGGCCACGGCCTCCGCCCAACAATACGTCGTCGGTGCCTTCGACGGAGCTCCAAACCAAGCCGGCCAATGCGGCGGCAACCTCGTTGCAGGTTCCAACGGAAGCGGCCGCAGTGGCTGCCAAAGGACGAACGTTCCCGCTCAGTGCTACGCGGTGGATAACAGGGGCCCAACCGACTGTCAGTTCCGCGTATGGACAAACCAGCTGTGCCAGGGAGACGCAAACGTCAACACCGTCCCGCCGGGAAAGATACTTGTTCTAGGCACCATAGCGACTAGCAGTTACGCCGTGGAATGCGCTTGATTTGGTTGTCGAAGATCATGATGAGAAGGACCTGTGGCTTGGAAACTTTTATCCAGTTTATATATCTTGAAGGGCTGTGGCGGAGAGGAGTAAGACCTGGTTCATTTTACCCTGCTGCGGTATAAGCCTATCACCTCTTTATACCTAGCGGCAGTCATCAAGACTAGGCTATTCTAGAAATCAATATAGTTGGAATCTACTGTCATATCAGAACACAATCGGTGATCGTCATTTTGCTAAATAGAACATAGAGCTGAAATAAAGCCATTAGCAACAAAACTCTATCACGGGTGGATTGTCTTGATCGTGCATTAGACCTGCCTATTCAATACACGCAATACAGCGCGCTGGTACGTTGAGAATATCACACTGTAGTGAAAACGGTTTCGCGATGTCGAACTCTCAAGAAAATACCCAGTGCTTGCCGCACTGAATGAGAAGCTTGAGATAGCTCTTGAAATCAACGTAGGGAAACTTAAATAAAGTCAGGAACCCGTTTCCCTATTGTCCCTTTATAGCTTTCCGTAGCATGGCAAAAAATCACTCAGCTCCAATAAGGCCTTAAAGCAGCAATCAGCTATTGTCTGAGGCCCCTTTGGTGTTTCGGAAATCGAATAGGTACTAGTGTTGACCAGGGCTGAAGTAAAGGTCGTTGTCGAAACGAAGAGCCTAGACGCTGGATCCCGATTTTAGGGAAGCGACGGCACAAAACAACGTGCTTCAGGAACCTACCTCATTCGTTCAAAGGTTAGCTAAATCAAGCCTATGGGAATTTAATTAACAGAACGATATATAGTATTCTGTTCATCGCAGTGCTTCCAGGTCTCTGGTTTTCATCTACCCTGCATAAAGCCATTTTTTGTTACTCAATTTGCTCACCGAAACTCTATATGTATCATTTACAGGGTGTCTGGGCTATATCACGGGCCAAGTAGCGGGTTAGCAGCAGATTATTCTGCCAAGTGACCGGCTCAGGCGTGCGCAACCTTCAATATCATCGCCCTATCACAGGACCGTCTCAAATATAATAATCCATGTTGTCATGTAAGTTAGTTTAACAGGACGCTCATTATTCGTGGCTTCCCCGCAGATGCACGTAGGTGCCTCAACACGCTGACGGGCGACCATGGACTGCGCGGCATCGTGGACGTTTGTTTATGCTCCGACCGAAAAATTACAGGTGAGAGGGTGCTCCTCGGCAAGATGCGAGTTCTGATTCAGACATATCTCCGATTTGTTGGACACAGGCACTAACCTGCCCACAGCAGCAGTGGTCTCCACCAGAGGGCGCTCGATAAGCTTCGAGACCACGACGCCACAGGAGGAACTAAACCGCCGCCCACCTTGGCCAAGTTTTGGATCGGCGAGTATGGGGGAGACTGGATGAACAGACTTTGCTGGCCTCCTTTTAGCAACATGTTGCGCCATCAGCAGATACTGTCCGAAACATCAAGGCCCTGCAGAAACCATGCCTGTAAAACAGCCTCTTGATGAACTGGATCACCGATCACCGTGCGGTTGTGCTAGTCTAGACGGTGCAGCATACCGCGGGGGGGAAACCTAATTATGTTTCTTCTCCTTTCGGCGGCTCGGTAAACAAGTTGGACATTCTTCTTCAATAGGCTTTCTCGTGGGCGGCCCAGTTGTCGCGTTGTCGAGGCTGGTTAATGTTCACCCTATTTCCCAGAGGCTCTCGAATAAATGCAACTCGACAGACGCAACCATTTCAATTGTTGATGCAATCCCTGTACTAACAAAGCCTACCCCCAGCTGCTTCTCGAATATGGCTGGTGCTGACGCTCATACCGTCACTCCAGAATACCTTGCCGAGTACAATGGAGAACCGGTCAAGATTGCGATGATAGCTTTCATAGTTATCAACACGGTTGCCCTCGCCCTGCGATTCTTAGCACGATCGATGCAGCGAGCGGAGTTTGGCTTGGATGATGCGCTCCTGATACCTTCCTGGATGTTGAACGTTGCCATTTGTTCTTGCTACATAGGTAGAACTTGCCTCTGCTCAATGGACTTCTAGCTAAATACTTACAACTGGACAGTGATTCTAAATTTTGGCGGCGGTCGCCATATTGAGTACAACAAGCTTCACCCGGAGCTCATTCCCACGCGTTCACTTCTTGCCCTTTATATCGTACCAATACTGTACGCCCTGGCAGTAACGTTTCCTAAGATGTCGATACTCATCCTCTACGTACGGATTTTCCCACAAAGAGTTTTCAGGGGCATTTGTTGGTATCTATTCTGGATGACAGCTGCGTTAGGAATAATCAACATCTTCGTAGTCGGCTTTCAATGTACTCCGCGGGAGAGGTTATGGAATCCGAATGTAGATGGTCGCTGCCACAACGTGCAACTTCATTTCGCCTGGGGACCCTTTCCTGGGATAATTGTGGACGTCATAATGCTAATCATACCTATTCCTATGGTTTTTAAACTCGAAGCTAAGCTTCGGGTAAAGTTAGGACTAGTGCTTACCTTCATGACAGGCACTCTGTAAGAAGATTCTGCATCATCTACTCCTGTGTTGGCAGCTAACATATACAAGGGGACTTATCGTGGCTTGTTTTCGATTTGCTCTATTTGTCAATACAAGTTTTCTCTCCAAAGATACATCCTGGGCAGACAATCCGTTGGCCATTTTGATTTCCGCCGAGCCGACGGCTTACCTAGTCTCGTCATGCATGCTTTCCTACAGGTCTCTATGGCTGAAATTCATCGAAAGTGGTCCCGTCTCCGTTTTCTGCCCCTGGCTTGGAAGCTACAGCTTAGCTTCCTCGGGCGCCAACGCAAGGCCCAATTCACAGCGGTGGGATAACGACACGGGTACGTTAGTGAAACGTTTGCCAAGCACCGCAACTGGGAAAATGAGTAGTCGCAGTATGGAGAGAGGCTTTTCAAATGAGGTCGACATGCAAGTCATAATTCCAGGTGAAATTCACATCCAGAGGGATTTCAAAGTCAGCTCCAGGCCGGATAGCTCTGTTTAAGAACCGCGAGATTTGTGCGTGATATGACAGTTCAATTACGTACTGCCTCTTAGCCAAACACCAATGCCCAGTCCAAACAGTCATCCAGACCAACACTTAACTTCACTCTCACACTTCAACCTCTTCGACGGCACTGCAAGCACTATGTCCACCAGTTTGATCTCAAGTGACGAGACTCGTCGCAATGACTAAGACCGTTCGTTCAACACGCAGCTGGGATGAGATAACATTATGGAAATCTCCCAGGGGGGGTACGAAGAGGGTGATACGACAGGCCTATCTCTTTTCACCTAAGCCGTTACTAAATCAATCTTACGGACATATACGTATAAGCTTATCACCCATAGCTCGTTATCCCGTTTCCTGGCCCACCAAAGTACTTACCACATGGAAGGAATCAGGTTCCTGACCGGCTTCTGAGCGAAGTTGAACGGCGCGAAGCGAGAAGTACTGAGCCGCCACTCCGGCCACTAATGACTCTAATGTTGACGGTTGCGCTCAGAATGTACATCCCCTTGAGGTGTTAGATGGGAGCTCAATGCATTCGTAGTAGTGGAGCCCAGTGTTACTCATGGTCAAATACGAATAGCCATCTACCAGCTCCACTATAATGCAGGACGCGAACACTTTAATGATTCGATTGACAGATTAGCGAGCATGGTAGAACAGATTGTGATAGAGAGCATATCTCGGAAAGTTCAATCGCTAAGGGAGGCTACGTGTTCATAAAATCATACCGTTTGCAGGCTTATTCAAGCCACTTATAGTAAAAATTACTTAATGAATCCCAATCTGCTATCCAACGATAGTTGTGTCCTTAAGACTTCTCCTTCTTGCTAAGTGCCTTCCTCCCCTCCGCAACGAGCTCCGGGTTATCCACAACCTGCGACGCGCTCCCGTTAATCGCAAATTCGATGAAAGCAGCCGCCAACTGGTGAACCCCGATAGCCAAAGAGAGAGGAAGCAACGAGCCCAGCCCGGACATGCGCTTCGTCAAGACCCGCGCCGGCCTCGCCACGATGGCCTCCACGCCCTAGTTATCGCGACCCGCGTCGATGACAGCCTGCTCGCTTTGTCCCTAGACACACAAAATTCAAATCAGCACCAGCACATTATCACCACATGCCTACCAAAAAACCCCCAAGAGAAAAAAAATGAATATAACAATGAATAAATACTCACCCTCGTCTTCCTCACCTCCCCAAACAACCACACCGCCCTATCCTGCTCCCTCACACTCAGCGCCCCGGAGCAATAAGCGAACCGAAACTTGCCCCCACCACCCTCCACCTTCCCGGGCAGCTCCCGCACAAACGCCTCCACCGCCGCCCTCGTAGAATCCACATTGACGTGCTTATAGTTAGCCATGTCCCCCCTTGGGCTTTGCGAGCCCCAGGGCCCACACGCAGGCGCCGGCGCCGGCCAGCTGGGCCAGGATCTCGGGCGTGTAGTTGGTGTAGGTGGCGTCGTCCATGACGATGGTTTTGAGTTTCGGGTGGGAGGCGTGCGGGGGCGGGCGGCGGGCGGCGGGAGAGGGCAATTACGGTGGTTATTATGGAGGGGTGGGAGAGGGCTTGGGTGAGGATTTCGGAGCCGATGAAGCCGGTTGTGCCGGCGATGATGAGCTTCATTCTTTTTCGTTTTTGGGGGTGGAGGATGGAGTTGCTGTTGCTGTTGCTGTTGTTGCTGTAGATAAAGATGTCACCGGCTTTAGTTCTTATGGGAGAGGAGTCTTTTCTGGTGTCTAGGTCACCTGGCTCCGTTTGTTTCGTGGGTTTCTTCAACTGCGCGGATTGATTTCAGATTCTCGAGGTTTTTTAGTATCGCTTGGAAACGACTTTTTGATTATTTCTACTATCTCAACTTCAATTATATGCTCGCGTTTCCTGCTGCCTGTCAAGCTCCGCACTAATGATTTCAAATGATCCTTCGCAGTTGGGCTTTGGGCCCGCAAGGCATATGAGGGGCGGCTAAACTTAGTACTCGTACCGCGCCAACTGTCAGTCCGTCAGTGCGTACAAAGATACGAAAAGGCTGAAGGCTGTATAGCACGTACCAAGCGTGTTTTGTTTTCCTGTAGCCACTGTAAAGACCCCAGCATTAGTTGAAATTTGTTCAGGAACGGAATCAGTTTACCATGCACCCGATGGGGCATTCGGCAGCCTGTGGGGTTGCAAGCCTTTTGCTGGTGCTTGGCACATCAACGCCCAGTGACCTTCCATTGCGGTCGGCGGTCGCAATCGGTCCCAGCGGTCCCAAGCGCCCAGTCAGGACGCATTGCTCGGAGCAACTACCTATTTAGTCTCTCGATATATCGGCACCGATACTCAGTCCTCGAGTATTATCCTGGTTTCTCAAGTCAACAGGAAGCCCATTTAGCCTCGTCTTACTTTGCCCTGTTGAGCATCAATCCGAAATGAGTTCGTCACCTATACCTTGCTAATGTCGCAGATGCCAATTCCCCGTTCTATTAATTTTAATAACGCCAAGGTCGTATTCCACGTACTCCAAGCCGTAGAATTTTTGCTTTAGCTGATTTCTAGGCTGTTTACCTACTAGTTAATCACGATGAGTACCAGCATATGCAACAAACTAGTGTCTTAAGGTGTCATTCAATTTTAATAAAGACAAGGTTCCATGGTTTTTTATGCTATGTCTCATTGCGGCTACAGAGAGAACTCCCCAGAAAAGTCCCATCAATCATTGTTGCCTTTTGTAAGCTTTCTATCGGCCCAAAAATTTCATCTCACGATTTCAATGAACCGTATTCGGCTATAGGATTGGTTTGGATCAAGTTTCAGTCTTTCAATTTGCGAATTCTTTCTATTACTCTGGAAGAAATGATAAAAGTAAAGAAACACTTATACAAGCCCCGAAATCCTCGCATAACGATAGCTAGGTGCATTGCCATTGTAGTTTGCCACTCATCTTTTCAACGATATTGATCCTTTCTGTTTTCTCTTTCCCTGGATTCCATGTCAAACTTAACCTCATTTGGCGTATTTAGCCCAAGATTAGCTGATAAGACAGTTCTTGCAATGGCCTAATGGATAAAGTTCTAAAAGTTGCCCCCAAACTAGCTACTTCAGTGTGGCCATGCCGCCCCCAAAATACCTAGTGTTCTATCTGTCAGCTAACAATTAACATCTTCACCGGTTATAGTAAGGTACGAACCGGCCTGACAGACTTGGATTAAGTCTTAACTGTGCCACTTATTGATCCACGATACCTTCCTATTTGTTGCCGTTGTGCATGTCAGGCGTGGTCGGCTTGAGCCATTTCCGCTTTGCTCCACACCTTTACGAGGCCACGAGTGGCATATCCACGAACGAGGACAACGCTCGGCGTTCTAACGACTGCGCCACTGTGCCCCGAATGTTACCTAGGGAAAACTCAGTCCAGCCCCGGTAGCCTTAAATTGCCAGGCACGGCCAGTAAGCGCCTATCGATCATCTTCTTCATCCTACGAACGCTCGTGAGCATAATAAGTATGTGCAGGGTTACATAGATGGCTAACCGCGCAGGATGCCTCCGTCCTCCCTTTGGGAGGGCAGAAGGCTACGCAGCCTTGCATAATTCTCCTCTCTTAACGGGGAGGAACACGAGCGTCCTGGTCGTAGGTCCGTACCGTAGCGCCTTCATAAGGGCACCCGCGCCTAAATATATTTAATACTATTTGTTTATTTCTCTTAAGTGAATTGAATATTTTAAAAGTTGGAATGAGGGCGTAGATGAGGATTGGGAAATCCAATCATCCACGCCAGCCTCAATTGCCATGCAGTATCGATTGTGGTTTTCCATATGTTTGCTAACAACACTGTTCACGCTGTCTCACAGTAAGTTGATGCGAATCAAAAAGAAAATTAATCCAATCTAACTCATGAAAGGCCAGTTTTTATCGGGCAACTCATCGGATACGGCTAGAAACTCATCATCCATCAGCTCCTCCACCGAATCCTCAACTGACTCTTCCACTGAGTCCTCTACCGAATCATCCACTGAAACATCTACTGACTCCTCAACCGACTCCTCCACCGACTCTTCAACCGATGTCTCCACTGATCCCTCAACCGACACTACTGAATCCTCAACCGGAACCGCTACCGGCTCTGATAGCTCTTCTACGAGCGTTTCAACTAGTTCTTCTATTGGCCCCCCTGGCAACTCTACTGGCCCTCCTCCCCCTGATGGCCCTCCTCCCCCTGATGGCCATCCTCCCCCTGATAAACCTGTACCTGGTCAAGAGTGTGAAGATGTCAGAGAACCAGGGCAGTGTTCTCCTCGCGACCCGAAGCAATTTGACAAGGACTGGGCCAACCCCGACTTTGCTCAGAATTTGACACATTGGAACTCAGCCTGGTATCGAGGTGATGAATGCGTATCGAGTTCGCAATCTTGGAAATCAGAACATGGGTACACCTCTGATGGATGCAGACCCCCGTTCCTGACGGATCCATTCTGGTCTGAGTTCTTTCCGACGAGAACACAACCCGGAGGAGCGCCACAAGAGATATGCACGCCTGCACCGGAGAATCTCGTCAACTGCTGCGGCAGATGTAAAGTTTTGTGGTCCGGGGTCATAGTGGTGTACTGGCCGGAGCCTGATTCGAATAGGGATTGTTTATCTGAGATTCAAAACGAAAACGAGGTTATTGTAACAAAGATCCTTGACGCCGCCGACGAAAAACTTTCACTCGTTCTCCCTCTACTTGGTGGTATAGTTATCGGGCCCGGGGGACTTGTTACTTCGCTTCTCCCACAAATAACATCGATACTGCCTCCATTGAATGGAATAATTGGCGGAGGTATAGTCAATCCAGGCCCTATTATTGGATCTACTGGTATAGTAGATCCAGGCCCTATTATTGGACCTACTGGGATTGTAAATCCAACCGGCACAGAAATCATTGGAACATCTGGAGGTGTGGTAAATCCAGGCCCTATTATTGGACCTACTGGAATTGTAAATCCAACCGGCACAGAACTCATTGGAACTACTGGTACAGTAAATCCAGGCCCCATTATTGGACCTACTGGGATTGTAAATCCAACTGGCACAGGAGGAATTCAAACATCCCAGACAATCCCAGAAATCGGAAGTTTGGATCCAATCCTTCTTCCTTTTCCTACAAACACTCTTACAGATGTTTCTGCAGATGAAACCCCTACAGGAGGAGGAATCCCTTCCAATTTGATCCCTACTGAACTCTCAGATTTACCAGATCTACCACCAATAACAGACACAATAACAACCCTGCAAGCCCGGAGTAGGGTTAACGATCAGTTTGTTGATAATACGAATAGAAACCCAGCAGAAGCTACGATAACGAAGCCTCCGCTGACTAAGAGTGAGTTCATAAATTTATCTAGACTCGCATATTTCCAGTTTCATCACCAGATACTCCTAGTCCCTAACATTATTTCGCATGTGCTAATTCATCAACTATCACTTCTACAGCTAAAAACAGTAACTTCTTAACTTCTCTACTCCCTAACGATGGATTATCCGATGAGGATTACCGCGACGAACCCTCGGTATCATTTTTGGAATTGAGGGATATCGGAGACGGCTCCAATGGAACCATAGTTATTGGAACAAATACCTAGTAAGACCTTTACGTACTAATAGAATTTGGGCTGACCATGGTGACATGTAGTATTTCGCCATCGATATATCTTGAGATGCCTACTCTCCAGGTTGTAGATAAATGTAGGCTAGACCACACAATTGCGAATTTTCGAACGTCATTACTTCCGGAGCAGGTGTCTTCGATCGTTCCAAACGACCTAGGCTGTTGGGCAGAGTACTTTTACAACGTTTTAGGAGATCAGCAACCCAGCGTTTCGGGCTGTACGTTCTCCTCAGAACGGTTTAACTTTGCTCATCTCCCGTGTCCGCCCCAATCCCTAAGGGATCGTTACAACAATCAATTCATATACAACCCCAAATACCCATATGTTCCCATATTGGCACCATTAAGTGACCCGTCAACAATCCTTGCGGCTATATCGGACTATCCCGGTACGCTGACGTGCGATGTCATGTTCGGTTGGGACCCTCCCAATGCACTCACGTCGTTCGCGGAAATCACCGATATCTCTCCTCCTGGTCAACCCGGGACGCTGATAAGTCAAACGAATGTCGTAACGCCACCTGACGGTCCTCCAAACATAGCACCCCCTGATCCGCCGCCAGAACCGGAGGGCCCAGAAGAGCCTTCGACTCGCTCTCCGCTCGTTGGAGAAACAGCGGTGCCTCCAGCGCCCGGAGGAGGAGTCAATGACCCTGCGCCAACGCCAACTCAACATTCGAATCCTATTCAACAAGACCCAACCAATCCACAGGGTCCAGACGGTCAACAAGGCTCTAACGGTCAACAAGGTGGTGGCGGTCAACAGGGCTCGGATGGTCAACAGGGCTCGGATGGTCAACAGGACTCGGATGGTCAACAGGACTCGGATGGTCAACAGAGCTCGGACGGCCAACAGAACCCCGGCAGTCAACACGCTCCAGTCACCATCGGCGACGAGGTCGTTTCCTTCCGAAGCGGAGGAGTCTTCCTTGGGTCTTCGTCGGTTCAACCCGGTGCTGGCTTTACCATATCGGGTACTGTTTTCACCTATGCTTCCGACGGCTCGTGGGCAGCAATGGGCTCGTCTACAATTCACCTCGATGGTAGCGAAGCTACATCCGGCGCTGGATCCAATGAAGGGAATCCAGGGGCCGGGGACTCAACGGCCATTGGTGGAGGAGGTGATAGTCAAGGAAACGTTGGCGGTTCAGGTGCTTTGGATGGGACTTCGACACCTACTACGTCAAGTCTAGGGATTGGAGACGCCGTTTGGAGTGGTATCGGAGGAGGAGGACCGACCGGGACGGCTGTTGGGCCTAATGCTGGCCCATCTAACTCGGGGAATAATACTAACACGATTGTACCCGGGACTGCGTCGAAGAAATTGTATGATATACGACTGCTGCTGGCACTACTAGCATTGGTCTTATGCTTTCTAGTATGAGCAGAATGTATAGAACATGTATATATTTAATTCAAATAGCATATTCTTCGTTCATAGCTTCAACCGCATCTCGAACAAATATTTCGATGCTTGCGCGACAACTATTATCTATCAGGCTACCATTCACCACCTTTGAGCGCTATTGAAATCAACTGCGCGGCTTTTCAAGGGTACATGGCCGAACCGTGCTTAACCGCATCGCAGAGGCCGCCGTACTTCACTACGTCAAACGGTGGTGCAACCGCCAGGATCTGTTTCCGATATCCGCTTCAGTAGAAAGAAAAGGGGCTGGACCGGAACTGAAACGTCACCCTGATTCCTGCATCGAGATCAAGTTACGAGTTCTTCCTTGATTGACGCAAGAACGGTCAATAAACTCAATTTCGGTGCCCAGGCTGTGGGAACACAAAGAACACATCGTTACTATTTCTGAGCGCCAAGCCAAACTTTATATTCGTTCAAGGAAAGATATGCAAAAATGAACCAGAGTCCGACAACCGTTGATCGCCGGACGAGGCATTTTAGCTGCCTGCCTCTGATAGGCAATCCCGTTAGCCCGTTCGACCGTTGGAACTATTCTTTAGCTGCGGACGCTAAAAAGGGTGAGGCTCCGCTACAGCTGCCACTATGCTTAGCCATACTTGATACCACGTGTGAGATATCTGATACGGTCGACTAGTTATCAGAAACAGCGTATGCTGGTCTGATTTCTAACAAAGCCTCGTACGCCCTTGTTTCTCCTCTCGAAGATCGTTGAACACTTCCAAGGCTATAAGCCTAATCCTATAGCGACCTCCAACCATCTAGCCGCGCTATTCAGCCTCAAAGTAACGATGCTCAGCAAACAGTCAAGAGAAAATCTTGGTGCCAGTATCTTCGTGGCACTATTAGCAACAATTGGAGTGGTCCTCAGGGTATCGGCACGATGGAGGAAGAAGCTATCGCTCATCGCTAGTGATTATACAATAATCCTTGCTTTGGTTTTAACCCCCTATTAAGAGCCCGAACTTTCAGCTTATGTTGCCTCTAGGTAACTGTATATGGTCTTACTGCCGTAACTGTATATGCCGTTGTCGTGGATGCCTATGGCGCCGTTTTGTTGGACTCGGCAGCCATTCCAGCGGATGTTCTCAGCAAAATGACACAAAGGAGCAAGGTTTGTACTAGCCAACTGCTCTAAGTGAAAAGCTAATGGTGTGTAGCTCTTATATGCAGACCCGATTCTATTCTATATTGCATTTTACCTCGTCAAAATATCTGTTCTCCTATTCTGTAAACAGATATTCGTGGTTCGCTGGTTTAAAATCGCGGCATACGCTTTAATAACTTTGACTACGATGTGGTTCATAGCGGCAGAGGCTGTAAGCTAAATTCCTAGGAATGGTCCTCTAGCAGCTAATCGAGAAGACACATATATTTGCAGACGACCCAATCGAAGTCTGGTGGGAGGATCCAGTCTCTATTGAGTCACAACGGTATAATTATTTCGACCTCGTCCTTGCACAAAGTATAATCGACGTCATTCTTGATCTCATGATTTGGTGTCTTCCATTGATACTAGTAAGACAACTCCGCATTAGTAAAGCCAGAAAGATTTCGGTGGCAATAATATTCAGCCTTGGAATGTTGTAAGTACCTGTGCTCTGGTGTCGAATGTTGCTGATGTCCCGAAGTTGCATCGTCACTTCTGTTATTCGTCTCTATTACGTTCACTTGTATAGAGGAATTGGCCGTGGCGAATATCCAAATAATACTCGGGCTTCAGCGGAGTTCTCCGCAGGTGTGTATTTAACAATAGTGAGTCGGAATTTCTAATTGTTCTAGATACCTTCTTCAAGAACAGCATCTGGGCTCGCGTCGAAGCGGGCGTCGCTGTATTTACGGCCTGTCTACCCACCTTTGGCCCGTTCTTTGCAGGTAGACATATGCCAGAGAGTCTGGTATGGCTGAAAGTATCGATCGCGAGTCTTGTAAGAAGCTCCAAATCGAACAGCACCAATCCAGGAACAATTGAAAGGAAATCTGCAAGTGACGATCTTCGTGGAATGTATCCTCAGGTACGTCGAGATGAAGAGTGGGGTAGGCCGACCTACACTATTGGAAATTCATCCAAAGGGTCTAATAGTGTATAAGCCTTGTGATCGCTCGATATGTGTAATTTAGTATGCCTTTTTGAGGAAGCGGCTTGACTCTATCTTGCTGATTTGAACTTTGATCGCGATTAATAGTAGCGTATGTTTTCTTTAATGTCACAAACGACTCAATCTTGGGCTCGGTTTGTCTCGGTATCATAATTTATTCTTCAATTCCTCAAGCACTTGGACTGCCTCTTCAAATATTAATCTTTTTCCGTCTGTTACA
Organism: Erythroxylum anguifugum; assembly: GCA_027478595.1. Classification (NCBI taxonomy): domain Eukaryota; kingdom Viridiplantae; phylum Streptophyta; class Magnoliopsida; order Malpighiales; family Erythroxylaceae; genus Erythroxylum; species Erythroxylum anguifugum. The sequence continues at coordinate 12,439 of JANIPN010220311.1, read as the reverse complement.
ACAGCACCTTCCTCGTAGGCGCCGTTCAAGCAATTGACGACTATGTCTCGGTATTGCTCACCCGCATAGAAGCCTAGTCGGGACGTCGCATGTTTCGTTAACCTGTCTCGAACCGAAGCCGGGTTCGTTCGCAGACCTAGCTGCAACAGTGCGCCGCCATCTAGCTGATCGACTCGATCCCACATACCCAGTTCTAGGAGTACTACGCCCAGTGCTAAATTACAAGTGACAAGTCAGAGATAGAAGTAAATGACTGCAGCCTCGTATCACTTACCGTACAAGTCGTGCATTTTGTTGAATTTGACGCGTTCATTAGGCGGACCCCAACGTTCAGGATGACGATATAAGTTATTTTTATCGTTCAGTTGAGCAGCATTTTCGGACTCGTCTCTGTAAGAGCGCGCGTACTCAAATCCCATGATCCTTACGTCCTCTATACTTTCTAGATCTCCGAAATTCCGGGCTAGTGGCTTGTCCTGAGCTAGCGGTTTATCCTGGGCTAGTGATTTGTCCCGGGCTAGTAGTTTGTCCTGGGCTAGTGGTTTGTCAGTACAAATGATAGTATCCCGGCGGTAGGGGCACTACCTTCGCCTCCAGAAATGAATATCAGTACATTATCGCTGTTCAGGGATTTATGAATCCACCCATAGGTGCCGTGGAGACGCTGGACAGACCGAGAGAGTGTATAGGCCATGTGCATCCGAGAGCGTAACGATGTTCTCGACGCATTCAACAGAAGATCGCTGAGCTGTGCAGGTTTCTCTCCCGGTAACTCATAGACCAATGCGAACCTACTATGGGCAGGATCGTGGAAGTATTTCACGCAGTTGCAACCGTGAAAACTACTTTCGGTCTTGGCTGCCTCATGGAGGATTGCCGCTATCTGAAAGATGCGGTCCTTGGTCACCGGGCTTACAACACCTGAGGATTGCTTGACATAGGTTTTGTACTCCAACAGATATTTCGAAAGAGGATCGGCGCGTATCGAAACGATATCAAACTTCCCGACCGATGAGACTTTCTGGTAGTCACTTTGTTTCGCTTCCATTTGGGGTTTGGTCTTTGGAAGCACCGTGTTCTGGGGGGCTGCCAAGATTTTGCGCACCCCTATTCCTCGCGACAGGCCTGTTTGCTTCGCGTCGGTATCACTCTCGAGTTTCTCCAACATGGCCACCGAATGGGTGAACAGCAAGGGCGTCCATACGGTCTCCAGCATGTCTCTCAGCCGCTTGACCCACCTTTCGAAGTCTCTGACCAGTTTCTCGGCGGTGCTCTTCTGCCATATAGTCCAAGCCATCTTGCGTGCAATGCTTGCCGACTTATGTCTCCGTTCATCGTCTGATTTGGCTCTCTCAGCGAGCACCTTTTGGCGTTCTTCGAGGCTCAGGCTGGCAACCGCGGAAAATTCACCTTCGTAAGTCTTGCGTTCTAGTCCGTACTTTTTCCCTAGCATCAGGTATTGATTGAGCATTACGTTCAGATGCGTCAATTGATCAACCAAGTTCGTGCAAAACTCTTCCGATACGCTGTCGATTAGCTTTCCACGTATCGACGAGAACTTGTCTTCATCGAAGAGAATCCGTTCGTACTGCTCCAGACGCAAGCTTTGTGCTTGGAATCTTATTCGGATCTTCTCCGCGTCTTCGCCAAAGCCGGTGTAAGACTCCCACGCCTCGTAGATGGCGGTACAGACCGGCTTGACCATCGCCAAGGACGTCAGGACAAGACCTGCAGCCTCAGCCATGGCAGGTCTGTTGACTGATTCACGATATATCACCTCTCTCAAACAAGCACCGATACAATGAGATACAAGACAGATGTATATAAGCACGCTTTCATGCTCTTTCGGTTTCTCTGCTCACCTGGTCATGGTCCAAGCCGGAGGTTTGGTGGCGGGTCCAGCCTCTACGCCCGTCTATAGTGGGGGACCCAAAGAGTCTAGCCCAGGCCGCGATAAATGCTAGTGCTACTATTCCCGGCCCTCTGGCGCCCAGACCGCCCGAAGCTTGAAAGCAAGCCTTCCATGTATAAACGAGGTCTTATCCACGGTGGGTGACTTTGGATGTCGCAAAAATTTGACGGTTGAGCCCCTTACATGATATCGTGCCGCTGGGCTGATGGATCTCGAGATACGAAGCCGTGCACGACACTGGTCGTCTTCCCTGAGACCCAAACTACAGCAACCAGCAACGCCCTCCAGGCCTAGCATACGAAATATATGGAGATTTCTCTTGGGTATTACTGAAAGTAGGGGCCTTTTATCCGACGTCAAGTTCTCGCAGCAACAAATTTCGGGCAGGCTCAAGCACTTTCAACCTGGGGATTTTGATGTTGCCACTCTTCGTACATCTGTAGGTGAGGGGGCGTCTTATCGAGTTTACAAAGGCGCCTTGAACGAAAACTTTGACCGGAGAGTCGTTGCTATCAAGCGTCTGAAGCTCAATTCCTTCGGAAGTGATCCTACCGCCGAGGATTCTGCTGCGGTCATTCTCCGCGAGCTACATCTTCTGACCCATGCGCCTCTTCAAAACCATCCGAATATCGCAGGTGTTATAGGCTACACTAGTGAGTTCGCGGCCACTCCTGAGGGTGATTCAATAGTGGACAACATCGAGCTTTCCATCGTTGTAGATTTTGCCGCACGTGGGACGCTGGCGCAGTTTCTAGCCAACGCCCGTCAAGATGCGATCACTTTGGACGTCAAAGCATGTCTTATGCACGATGTCGCGAGCGGTATTGCTGCCCTTCATGCCTGCGATATTGTGCAGGGGGATGTTAAACTCGAAAACACGCTGGTTTTCGACGACCCGGCCGGGGATGGCCGTTACATTGCTAAGTTATCCGATTTTGGCTATGCAATTGCGGGAGCTTCCACGAGCACCGAGCCATATATCGGGACCGGATGGATGAATGCACCTGAAATTCGATCCAAGTACATGAACAATTCTATCGCGCCAGAAAAGATAGACATTTTCAAAAGCGACGTGTTCTCACTTGGCTTGCTGATGTGGGAGATATTACTCGATGGTAAACGTTACGTCCCAGAAGTCTTCACCTTCGATGGAGAGTGGCAATATGAAAATCCGTCTGAATGGTTAGACCCTTTGCCAACCGACAGCCTTCTCCAACGCGCACTCGCGACTTTAGAGTTGGCCAAAGTAGGTGTTGCTGAAAGCACAAGCAATGTTCTACGCAAGGCTCTCCAAAGTTCTCTTAGGGACAGTCCAAGTGCTAGGGCACCTATCCAAGACATTGTTAGCTTTTTCAAAGCAGAAAAACTTTTCAGGGACAAGTTCAGGTACCGAAACCCCAATATTGTGGTTTTTATTTGTATTCTTATAGAACATTTCGCGATCGCAGGGTAGCCATTTCCAAGCCTGAACCATTGAGTGCATACGATTTTGAAAAACAAATCCCGGAAAATGAAGACGATGTTAGTGGTTCTGAGCTATAAATCTTTGGGTTCTGCAACTAATTAAATCTTCCCAGGACCTCATTTTTAATTTACCTATTCAAGTCCAAACTAGTATTCTATCACAAATTGAAGGTACATTAGACAACCATTCTAGGACAGATACTCAGCGTGGTGATGCTTCTTATTATCTTGCCATGGCCAAACTGGTTCATGATGGCGGCACTTCAAAGACCGTACAACGGCCCCTTGACCTTCTTCAACAGGCCGCTTCGTTGGGCAATCAATATGCCCTTGGTGTATGCTTTCGGCTACACAAAGCAATTCTAGGAGAAGTACCCGCTCAGATACTTGCTTTAGATGATCCTTTGATTTGTCTCGAAAAGGAGCTTGACCAACTTCCTCCGGGAGATTACTTTAGAGAAAGAATACTCAGAATGGAGCGTATTTACGGACAATCGTTTTCTGAAGGTCATTTTGACTTATTCGAGCATGATGTTATCATTGTAGAGAACGCAAAACTTTCGGCTATCTTCGAGATTTTGTCCTCAAGGTCAAGTTTCAATACGGCTCATCTCAAATGCGCATATTGTGACGATGGCCCATCCCGTACAAAGGGACTTTTACTTCACGCGGCCTGCCTTGTTGGTTATCTTGATCTAGTCAAGCTTCTTATCGAAAGATCAACAAGAGACGGCGTTTGGAACCTTAACTCAGAAAGCAATGAAACTCCTCTGGTGACCGCTTGCAGAGGTGGCCAATTCGAAGTCGTGGCTTACTTACGCAACACCTATCATGCAGAGATTAGTAGTTTTGACACTTCGCTTTCCTTCAAAGGCGTTTGTGCATTGCATTGGCTAATGATGTTCTCTGTTGATGAGATAGAAAGGCTTCTGCAGCTTTTCCTAGAAAGTCAGAAAGACAGACGACATTTGAGACGCCATTTGATTGCAAGTGTTCCCGAGCCAGGCATAAATATACAGTTTACGAAATTTGTCAGGTCTCCACTAAGTTTTGCAATTTCCATTAACCACCTCCCACTTGTCAAACTTCTATTGGCTGTATCGTCAAAGGTTCAAGCGGAAGAGGGCTTGAAAACCCTCCCAGGCTGGAATACAGACACTTTTGGTCTGGCTGTAGGCGCGCATCTTCCAGCTATGGTTTCCTTACTACTTCCCTACGAAATCGAGTTTCGTAAAGCAACAACCGAACCCGAGATTTTGCAGATCAGAAGATCTCAAGGGAGAAGGGAATATGACCCATTCGGTCTCTTCGATATTGGGAACACACAGAATCCTCTTGGTTTGTTCCTTATGCATGGATCAAACATTCGCAGCACTATCGAGTCAACAGTGGACTGCCTACTCAACGCTAAAGTGTGTGACATCAATCAAGAAGATAGCGATGGCTATACTCCACTGGCTCATGCTGTACGACGGTCTCCGCGTGAAATCGTTATGGATATTATCTCGGTTTTGACGGCGCGTGGCGCTCGATTTGGTAGTAGCTTAAGTCCTCGCGAGGTTTTCAGTTACTGCATAAATAAGCGAAAAGATGCGGTCAAAGTAGCCATACTAAAGTTTCTTCTGGATCACGACATCTTGAAAAACACTAGTGAGCTACTTGAAGGTGCAATAGTCGAGTCTAGTGCACCTCTTGTTGATGTAATCCTCGCTTATGGTGGTCAAGACATCAATGTTGACATATGCTACTACGAAGAAAAGACTTTGAACTTACACATTGCAGCGACACTTCCAGACGGCGATGATGTCGTTAACACATTACTTGATCATGGTGCAGATATAGACATCCTAGATGGAGGAGTTTCCGCTCTTGAGCTCGCAATCTTCGCTGCTCATAGTTCCACAAAGATCATTGATGTCCTGATAAGCCGAGGGGCTTCCCTGCTTTCCCAACGCCATGGGACAATTCTACATTTCGCCGCGCGATGCTCCAATCAAATTAACGGAATGCATGTGATCCACCATATACTACAACACGATCGTGTGAAAGAGTCGCTTAACAAGGGCCCAAATCCTGAAGGTTTTACCCCTCTAGATATCGCATGCGTTAATGCAGAAATCGAAGCTGTACAAGCTCTACTGAGCGAAGGTGCTGAAGTCGTCGGCGTAAGAACAGAAGGGGAGCAGGGCATTCCAGGTACCATTGATTTTGTTTTAGCGATGGGTAAACGCCCGAACTTAACTTCGTATTTGACAGGAGAAGTTAAGGATGAAGAAGCTATCTCCAAATGGCGACTAGCTTGTCGAGAGATGCTTCTCTTACTTCGCGATCATGCTGACCCCGACCATGGCCGAACTCCTCTCCATATCGCAGCTGAAATCGGAGATCTTCAAAGTATCAAGTACTTGGTTGAAAGGCAGCATGCTAGCGTATTTATCGGTGATCGAGACCGAGTAAATCCAATAGGGGTGCTCGAAAGTATCCCATTACTAGAGAAAAATGGCGAATCGGAGGCATATATCGCCAATGTCAAACAAATCAAAGATTATCTCACGCTGGCAATTATCCGGGAAGTGGACAGCATCAACAATGATTCCGAGAAATTGGAGGCGTTACACTATCAGCTTAGCTCCCAGGGGGATGAAGGTGAACCATTGAGAGAAATAGAGAATCGCCTGAGCGAACTAAAGATCATAGCAGAAAACAAGGACAAACCACAAGCCATCATTAGAGACGGCTCCAAATCCTACGACGAAATTGAGGCTGAAAGCTCAGAGGTTGTCAAAAAGCTCCAGGAGAGTCACGGTAAAGAGAACCTACAAACTCTCGACGCGATGGATGACTTGTGGAAGACATATGGCCTTCAGTCAAAGTGGGCAGACGCTGAGAAGTTACAACTTGAAGTTTACACTGCAAGGCAAAAGCAGCTATCTGCTTATGAGTTCGATATGTGTAAGAGTACTAGTGACCGTGTACGATTGCTAATTCGTTGTGATCGCTTCGAGGAGGCCTATGATCTTGCCCAAGAAGCTTTCAAATTCGCACATGATAATTTTAACATCAAAGACACGAGGCGTAATTTTGCAGTTGCAGATGTCAGCTATACTTTTGTTGCCCAGGGCTTACATGACTTGGCGATTGACTACCTGAAAATGATGCTTGATGAAGAACATTACTTCCAACAATATAAATTCAGCAGATTGGAATGGTACAACCTAATCCGCGGTCTAGTGAGGAGCTACTGCGCGATGAACAAACTGTCAGAGGCCAGGTCTTTAATTGATGGGAAAGCGTATTTCCTGGAGTTTGCTAAGCCCGAAGAGTTTCTTGAATGTTTCGCTACCCTCGAAGAAATCGTAAAAACACTCCATGAAGTCAATATGTGGCGCGAAGTTGGGGAAATGTTATCGGAAATAGCCACAATTTGCGAGAAACGTCACAGCCGCGCCGCTCCGTGCACAATCAGAGCGCAAGACCTTCTAGCTAACCATTACCGCGGGAGGACCATGTGGAAAGAGGCCGGCGAAGTTGTGCAGGGAATGGTCAGCAACATCGAAGCAGACCTGGGACGAGATCACATACTCGTCTTCAGGTTCACCGCCGAGCTTGGCGAAATACGGACAAACGAAAAAAGATTCGCAGAGGCAGAAATTCTTCTTCGCAGGGCTCTAGGGGCTGCTGAAACGCATCAGTATCATCCACACGACATCTTGATCACCAAGAGAAACTTAGCTCAGGTCTTGCAATTACAGAGGCAGCTAGATGAAACCGAAAAGCTCTCTCGCGAAGTAGTTGACGGATTCCGAGAGGCTGACCCGGATTCCGAAGATTTAGTGCTCGCTCAATTTATACATGGGTCAACATTGTATCTCATGAAAAGATTTGAAGAGGCCACGGCGGTTGAAGAATCCATCATGAACCAGCGACTACAGGCGTTTGGCGAATCCGATACCAGAACTTGGCAGGCTATGAAAGCTGTTTGTCAGAGCAGATGTGGTGAACAAAGGTGGGCAGATGCAGAGAGCCTTTGCCGTCGAATGATCGGTTTCATTGAGGGAGCAGCGGGCCAGGGCAACCCGAAAGCGTTCTCCGCATACTTACTCTTAGCTCGGATCAGGAAAGCCTTAGGAGACCATGACGAAGCAATGTCAGCTTTGATCCACGTCATCGAGGCAAGCCCAATCGAGGGCGTGGATCACCAAAAAGATAAAATCGAAGCTCTTATCACCCTTTCTGACTATCAAATAGAGCTAGAAAATTTCTCAGAGGCTATCCCGAGTCTTGAACAGGCGCTGGCGACCATTTCGCGCGCATACAACGGAGAGCCTCATACGTACAGCCTGATAGCCGAAAGTAGCCTTGGATTCGTGTATAACAACCTCGATAAACCAGAAGAAGCCTTGAAGCCCTACGAGAATGCACTCTCCGGCGCCCGTCAGCTTTTAGGTGATCAGGATCCAGACACAATTGATAAGATGGTAGATCTCGTCCAGATATACAAACGCCTTGAAAGGTTTGAGGACGCTATCCCTATCGGCCATGAGGTCCTGGACTATAACGAGAAAAAGCTAGGCTGGTATCATGAGACAACTATGTACTCCAAGCTTGCACTAGCGGAAGCCTATTCCGGTGCTGAGCGCTGGAACCTGGCAGAACGTATGTGGCGCGACTATTTGCGGTTTGTGAAGTCCGATAAGAAAGACCTACCAAATTGCGAGGAGGAGTCAATTAATTGCATGGACTACTTAGTCGAAGCATGTATGGAGCAGAAGAGGTTCAAAGAAGCGGAAGAATTTGCGCGGACGATACTAGAGTACCGTCTCCGTGTTCTCAGTGATTCCCACGAGGATTCACTCTCCGCGAGGGTTTCTCTAGCAAAGATCTTGGTGAAGATGAAGAAACTAGACGAAGCCGAAAAGCTGACCAAAGATGCTCTCTCTATAGCAGAGAAGCGGATTGACGATGATGATGGCGATTTCGAGTACCAACTCGAAAACGCGCGATCGCATCTAGCATTGATTTGGTTCGAACAGGACCGCTTAGAAGAGGCTCGAGACCTCCAGCTAAAAGTCGTGGCTGCCGACGAGGACGACGCGACGGAGCAGGTATTTCTCTGTGATATCTATATCAAATTGAAACAGTACACCGAGGCCGAAGCAATTATCCTAGAGCTCCTTGCTAAGCACAGAGCAGCAGCCGAGGGCGACAAGTCCGACCCCGCAGTACTAAATGACCTAGATACACTCGTGGATCTGTACGTCTCGATGGAGCGTTGGGCGGAAGCCCGAGACGTAGGCGAGGAGTTGCTGAAGGGGAGGATGGAAGGCCGAGGTTTCGAAGCCGATTTGGAGGTCTCGTCAGTTCTACGGACGCTGAAGCCGATATACGCAGCTTTGGGGGATGAGGCGAGGGTTCTTGAGGTAACCACGATAGTACGCCATCTCCGAGATCAGTTCCGAGACTCCAGGCTAACATACGGATACAGGATCGGACCTTAACGCAAGAGAGAGCGCGGTTAAGACGCAGCCATGCGACGATGATTTCAGTTGCGGACCACCACTATGAAAACAGAAATGATGGCGAGGACTAAAAAAATGTCACCCTTGTTTATATGAAGGTCTCTGCCGCAGGTGATGCTTTAATATGGAAACAAACGATCGAGATAGAAATATGTCTGGTAGATATATCACACCACTTGCATTAAATTACAATGAACTAATGAAGTAGCTCAACGCAGAGTTAGGTCGTACGCAACTTCATAGACCGTATATATCAGAGATTATCCATAACGTCCCATTGAGACATCAATCCGTTAGTTAACTCAGGGTCTGACTAGATAGGTCTCTATATCAAGCCCCAAATTCGCTGATTTGTCTATTTGTAGTAACACAAACGGTATCCCCCACAACCCCAAGCATAGCCAACTAAATCCTGTCTCGACCTCAAATATGTCTTCATTACATATCATAGCTATACATTACTCTCAGATATCAAGCTCAGATCCTAAGGCCCACCTATCCACCTATCGAGAGTTTTTGCCCGAGTCAGACTTAGTATTCATCAAGCTTTGATCCACCATGAGCAAGTAGCTAAGTGCGAAGCATCGATATGAGCACTTGAGCCTCAAACTGTCACATCGTCTTCTGACGACGTAGCCAGGCGTAGCCGGCTTCATAGCCAGATTCATAATGGAACTTCACGGCCATTGGTGGCTCTGATGTTTTATGCGAAAGTGACGTAGCCCTGCTTTCACACTATTTCAACCGTTTGTGTGAGCTCCCTATCCACCCAGACCTTCCCAAGTCCGCTTTGACTCCTCTCGGCGTCGAACTCGCCTTTAGACGGGCTCACGACGTATACGTGATGCTGCGAGTCGATACCACCACTCTGCCCCGGCGCAGTTAAAGCATCACATGGGTTTGAAGACTGCGTGAGAGGCCGGATGAACGATGGTTTCTCGCGTGGGACTCGGCTGGTAGTATTCCTAGAGTTTCGCGAGTTGATCGCCTGCCCCAACTTGGGCGTCAAATGCTGCACGAACCACCACATGGTCGGAAGACATATGGCGACCATAGCCACGCCGTTTTCCATCAGCGACCACCACATCAGGGTGCTGATCAAAGCTATGGAGTCCGTGCCGTCGACGCCGGCAATAATATGCCGAGTGTATATTGGAGGGCCCAGCGTGTAGGCGAAGATCACCATCCTCGTAATACCGCAAGCGACTGCCGACGTTCCCACCAGGAGAGCGATTGTGACACCAGCTTTTCGTCTAGTAGACATCTTCAGCGACCAGATGTGCGGCAATGGTAGGACCAATATCCCTAAATCGACCAGAACGTCGAAGACGCAGACACAGATGTTCAGCACGAAGGTATCCACGCATCTGGTCCTTAGTACAATCAATGCTTCCATCCGAGCCATGAAGTTGGAGCCGCATGCCGTCAAATATGCAATGAAGAATGCCACGCCCCAGAGTACCGATACAGCCATCAAGGACAGGCTTGCAATGTTGAAGGCGTTTCCCTTGAAGATGCGTCTGTAGAAGAAGAGGACTGCCAGTTTCAGGAGACAGAGAGATACAATGGCCATAGCATCGAGAGCCGTGTTGAGCTAGCAACTGTTAGCCACCGAGGGAATCCGTTATGCAACGTCATGCTCACTCTTTTCAACATCACATAGTCAGCACCCGAGTATCGGAAAGCTTCCTCGATGGAGAGTCCATCCGGCATCCGGCCTCCTACTGAATTCGTCACCGATCCTGTGATAAAAATCAGCGTCCTAGTACATTCACGAGCTAACTATCTACCCTACCGATAATCATAACACTACATTCTCCAAGCAGCAGTATCTAATAGGAAGTTAGTACGCCCCCTCACAGGCACAGCAGTAGATAAAATACGGCCACGAACCAGAGCCGGTATACACAGCCAGTCATCAACGCCATATCCTACATCCGTCTTGCGACGCACGAAGAACCTGCCCGCCACCGCCCCCGATCCCAGCACGATAAAAACAACAGAGATGGCAAGCACATTGCCGGTGTTCACATACGACATCTACGGGCGCACGGAGGAAATCGCAGGTGCAGAGCAAAAGTGGTAAAAGGTCGCACCGCAGCAGCAACAATACTAGAACACCCACATCGACGCTTCGATAACCCGGCAAAGAAAGGAAGCGCTCGACGCTCGAAGTTCTCACCACATGTGCGTTAAAGATAGTGACAGCAAGACACGTGGAATCATCGAGACGTATAAGTCGTAAGCAAAAATGTTCATCAGCAACTGCTGCACAAAAAACACAGAAAAGGAAAAACTCTTTGCACCTACCTAGCCAGCTGGCCAGCCTCGCCGCCCCCCTCCCTACGCGTCACTTGTTTCAGCCTTGCGGTGCTTTCTAGTGTTCCTTCTGTCACGCACGCGGAAAACGTCACAAAACAGGGCTGATGGGTGGATGGGTGGGTGGTGCCCCCCGCGCCGCCACCCAGCACGGTCCGTCATCGAGTCTTCGACTCTTCGACATCTCAACTGGTGTATACCAAAGGTTACCAAATTGATCGTGGAAGGTCCATATTTGGTTCCACAACAGGTCATAACCATCCCCACTTGGTTTCAAGAGAAAGGCAGATTTAAGATGTATATATATATATGCATATACATTCATAAAAGCGAAACGTTTAGGCTATATCGAGGAATGATGCTCCATCATCAGCTAACTCAGGCAAAGATCTTAGATCGCTGTGCGACGTCTGCACCCACCGATTGCTTCGTTGATATCTGGGACAGCACTGCCCCAAAGTTACAATTATTGCCTCTTCGGCCAAGAGCCTCAAAAGTGCAGAGTGCGGGTGCGCGGCAGGCACAGTTTCTACTACTTTCTAGTTTCCGGGCGGGAGGCTTGCGTCGTTGCTGATCTTGCCGAGTTCCCTTCGGCCCCCTGGCCAGATTGCGAAAGGATAGTCTGCTGCTGCTATTGTAAGGGCCCGTCGACGGTGGGGGAATATGCATTCGATATTTGAAGGACTTCAGGTCACCGCCCTTGATCATCCCTCCATCGTGGTTTTCTCCAATGAGACCCTGACGCGCCCCAAGGAGGCGTAACTCGTTACCATATCTGGAAGCAGCTGCGCCTCTTTTAGCCCTCCCTCCTACAGGCACCGGTTTCTCCAACGCAGTCAGAACGCTCAGAACATTCCTCGATTGGGCTCCACTGTGTAACTACAATGGACAAATTTACCTTTTTGTTCATGTCATCTTTTAGCTAAGAGTAGGAGACTCTACCTCTTTCCACTTTCTTGCAAATAGATAAAAGTCGCTATCCATCCAAAACCAACATGATCTGAGAGCTTCAAGGGTAGGAACGCGTCCAACATGCCTCTACCGAACATTCTCAGCCGATTGTTAAACATACAAGTGAATGCCAAGTTCCGGAAAATCGATGCCCAGGAGGAAAAGGATCCGTCCAAATTCAGGCTATGGCGAAGCCGGTCGAATCTATCAGACGCAAGCCAGGACAGCTCCGACCTCGAGATAGCCAGTTTGGATACACCGGTCAAGCAGTCCA
>JANIPN010220211.1:0-16123 GCA_027478595.1 Erythroxylum anguifugum | reverse complement strand
GGGAGGTTGTGTGATTACTTTAATGCACTAAACGAAGATTACGATTCCTTTTCTACAGAAACTATTCCAAGCTTTTCTTGCTCCATTCTTCCCATTCTTCTTCTTCTTCTTCTTTAGCTCCTTTCTCCCGTTCTCCCTCGTAAGCAACTATATACTTATAAAGTAGTTCTAGCTATATCTATCTAGATAACTTCGTTTAATCTCAAAAATCCAGCCTATCTTTCTCTATTTCCTCCACCTTCGTCGTCCTTCAAACACGCCCTAATCTCAATCTTAGTTATATAGTTTATACACCTCCTTTCCGCCCTTTTTTTTTTTTAAAAAAACCTTCTCAGTTCCGTCTCCCCATCATCTCACTCACCCGCTCTTATCGTGATAAATAACCCTCACATAAATTGTATTAAACATTTCGTAACCCGTAGTTAATACTTTACATCTTCATTAGCGAGTGAGCCCCCCCCTTTTTTTCCCCCCCTACTGCGCCAACCACTTTCTCTTTTTTCGGTCTCTTCTTCCATCTCACCTCATCTCGTCGTCTCTTCTACCCGCTCTCCCTCTTGCGCGACTTAATAGGGTCTTTTTAAACGAGTCTTGTTGTAAATCCTAGTCTCGGTGGTAGCACCTTTCTTTCTTCTCAATTTTTTCGTTCCCACCTTTTTTTTTTATAAAAAAAATATAAAGTGGTTGGGATAGGTGGTAATCTCGATCCATGCCCCTTTCACTGATAATACTACGCGGGATCAGAAGTATTGAAAAAAATAATAAAAAAACCTACTAAAAATTTGAAAAAATGTAAAGATGGAAAAAGAAAGCTGTGTGGACAAGTTGGTGGAACAGGTTGAGAATCGGAATGAGTTTGAACAAAGTATTTAGTACTAGTGGTAGTAGTGGCAGTGGCAGTAGTGGTGGTGGTATCGTTTCTTCCCCTTTTTGTAGGCCGTATGTCTCTCTCTCTCTCGCTCTTCTTCTCTCCTGTATTCCCCTTGTGGGACTGTTGTCTTCCCGAGTCGGATGTGGTATTCTCCCAATCTCTTCCCGTTCTTGCCATTTGTTCAGCCAATCTACACACACACACCCACACACACCCACACCCTCCCCCCATCCCCCTATCCCCCTCTCCCTCACCCACAAACAACTCACTCACTCAACAGTAACCCTCCTCACCCACAACCCGCCACCATCCCCACCGGCCTCCTCATCCCTCCGCTTAATCGCGCGATGCAGCTTTATCCCGACCTCCTGCACCTCCTTGAGCACGGCGTCCTGCTCGACCTTCAGCCCCTCAACCGTCTTGCGGATCTCCGCGCGACTGGCCATATCGTACGCGATACTGCTGGGCTGCACGACGTTGGTCAGCTCGTGGATCACGGCAGCCAGGCTCGCTTTGCGCCGGCTCAGCTGCGCCAGTTTCTCCTGCAGCGCGGCGACTCGGTCCACGGGCTTTGGCGGCTGTTGTTGCTCAGGGAGGGAGGAGAGATCTTCGGAGCCGGAGGCAAGGCCGTTGGTGGCATCTCCGCCGCCATTGGCTTGCATGGGCGTGGGTTTTCGCTGCGGCGGCTTGGCGCGATACTGGTTCGAGGCGGATGGGACGGGCCGTTTGCGGTTGAGGATGCTGGTCTCGTTGGGCGGGGTGGGTGCCGATGGGCCGGCGGCCATGCTGGGCGTGGCGGGTGGTGAGTCGGCGTTTTGATGGATCGAGGTCTCGTAGGTTGTTGCGCTCCAGTGGCTGCGCGGCTCGTTGATGAAGCCCATGCTGTGGAAGGCTTTGCTGATGCTCGACGGGTCGTAGTCGTCTGCTGCGGATGCGGATGCTGGCTTGGCTGCTGCTGCTGCTGCTGATGCTGCCGCTGCTGCGGTGGCGTTCATTCGCGAGTCCTTTCGCGGAGGGAAGCTGTGCATGTTGGCGGAGGCTGGCGTGTGTGACATGGGGCTGCTGGTGTATTCCGACGTGACGGGCATGGTTGCGGCGGATCGCGGGCCCGCGTGCTCAGGGTAGGCGCCGCGCAGCATGTCCTGGCTTGGTGTTCGGCCCATGTGGCCGTGGCCTCGCTGGACCGGAGGTCCGTAGTCGTTCGAGGGTGCTGGGCTCTCGCTTCGGGAGCCTCCTAGGCGGTACTTGTACCTGTGTGTCCCGCTGACTACCACCTCGCCGTCCGGAGCACTCGTGGTCGGCCGTACGGGGTCGGTCTGGCTCCGTTGTGAGATGGCTTTTGTGGCTGCGTCCCTCATAGAGTCCAGCGCGCCCGTCATGACCCGCAACGCGCTCGGCTTCTCCTCGGCAGGTGGTGGTGGCGACTCCAGCACCCTGCCTGGCCCCGGCGATGCCCTGCCCGACGCCCCGGGCTTCTGGAAGAAGCCTCTCGCCCGCCGCTCCGCCGGTGTCGGGAAGCTGCGCTTCTCTGCCGCCGGCTTGTCGGCCACTGGCTCCACCGTCGCCGTTCTACCGCTCTGCCCCTTCACGCCGGACGCACCCCGCCACGGCTCTTGCGGAGCTGGTGGCAGCTCTTTCCGATCGCTAGCCTTTCTCAGCTTGACGTGCAGGAAGTGTGCAGGTTTGCCGTTCGGCTGGTTGGTGCCGCCTGAGATGTGCGCCGTATAGCCAAAGCCCGGGTCCGTGCCTTTGTACGGGTGAGCTCCGGGCGATGCCGCGCCAGCTTTGCCCCTCCCGTCCACCGCCCTCTCGCCCGAGTAGGTGTCCCACCTCGTCGGCACCGAGTTCCCAGTGTTCTGAGCGGACAACGCCTGCGTAGGTGGAGATGCCGGTGACGGTGATGGGGAGCGTCGGATCGACTTCACCACGTCTCTCCATCCCGAACCCGACGTTGTTGGCGTCGACTGTTCAGCCTTCAGCTCTGGTGTTGGTGCGGGAGACGGCCCGGGAGACTGCTTCCTGGGCTGAGGGATGGCGCTGGGCCGGAGCCATATCGGTGCCGGGCCGTTGGTGCTGATTGGGGAGATGTCGGGATTTGAGGAGTTGACGTCGCTGTAGCGAGGCGAGTCTGGTGGCGATATTGTGGGCGGGTAGATGGAGGAGGCGCGGTCATTGGCGCGAGAGGAATTCATGTTGAATTGGTCGTTCTTTGCTGGTGGAAACGTGGAGGAGGCGGGAGGGGTGTCAAGAGATCTGTTCGTCGACCAGCGACATTAGTGAACTTGCTGCCTTCAGTCGCCGAGGCTAGTGGATATGGTAGGGAAAAGAAAGAAAGATGGAATGAAAGGAACGGAATCGCTGCTCTGCTGTGTGTGTGTGTGTGTGTGTGTGTGTGTGTGGTGGCCTCCTCCGGCGAGGCTACATCGAGTGATCAATCACGTCGATGAGCGCTCCCTTCCTTCTCTTTCCAAGTTGCTGCTGCTCCTGCTGCTCTCAAGTGTCCAGAAACGAAAGATGATGGCTGCCGCGGTCTCACTTTTTCTGTACTGGCAGGAAATTGCAGGTCGAGACGGGTTGGAAGAGAAGGCCTGTGCTGGGGCAGCCGGGTGCTTGGGCAAAGAAAACGGCTTCAGCGAGTAGTGGTAGGCTCGCGACCGGGGGTAGCGCACTGTTGGAAAAGGACCCAGTGGTTTATTTCTGGCTGCAGAACCAGAAAGTTGTACAGTTCCCGAGCGTCGCGCGGCAAACGAACTGGCGGCGGCGGATTGGGTGGGAATAGAGCAGCAAAGATGGCGGCAGCAGCGGCAGCAAAAGAAGAATTGCGGCACAGGACACAGGATGGCCACCATCAAGGAAAACAAGCGAGAGAAAAGAGCAGAATGGGTTGGCTGGACACACATACCTTGCCGCACTGCCACCACCAAAACCGCTGGGGACAGCGACTTCGATGAACTGCGACGTTGGGCGCTGACGATGCTGCACAACAGTCTGCGTCTGTGATGACATTTTTTTTCCAGGACAAGAGAGAGAGCCTGCTGCTCTCACACGTTTATCCTAGTTATTGTTTCGTCTTTTGGGGGCGAGGGGCGGATGTGGCTGGTTTCAATATGCCTGAGTTTTGTCGCCTCCAACTCTGCCACGTGAGAGAGAGAGAGAGTATTGTGTGAGGGGGAGGGGTGCAACTGGAGGAGGTTGATGTGTAGCCGAACAAGAGGGTTTCCAGGCGTCGTCGTCGGCGTTCGTGGGTTGACACAAGAATGTTTTGGTTGGTCGCGACGGGGGGGCTGTTGCAAGCGTTTGGGTTCGTGTTAGAGGATCGTTGCGTGGGTGTCAACGAGAGGTTAGGGGAGGCTGCCCAGGTGTGTCGCGCCACTGAGCCCGCCGGGGGAATGTTCGGTAGTCCGCAAATTCAAGGTTCGGGCCAAAGGTAGGGAAGGAGAAGATAGAGGGCGATCTCGCCGTGGGAATCAGTGAACGAACGGCTGTCGCTTGGCGTTGGAGCAGCCAAGAAGAGACCCAAAAAGAAGGTCAGAAATCGAAGGAGGGTGTGAAGATAGCGTAGGCTGTAATAGAAAGACTCAAGAGAGCCTTTAAGCAAGAATTGAGAAGCGAGAGCGGAGGTGCTGTCGACGCGTAAAAGACGGAGAAGAAATCGGCGTCAGTCACGGATTGGCAGCCACTGCAGGTGCTACAGCCGCACGATGATGTTAAAGGGTCGAGACCGTTAAGCAGCAGCAGACGACTAGCAAGGACCTGGCAGCCAAAGCGTTGCAGAAATGAGCGAAAGAAGCAGAGAGGGCGTGAAAAGGGCAAGGTACCGGGGTGTTTGGCTCTAATTAACATGCGAGAGTGTGCACCCACTCTTGCTCCCGATTGAGTGAGCGATCATGTAGTAATCTATTCATGGCAGCAAGCGACAAGGGCCCGGTAGCGAAGGCGGTGATCTGTCAAATGTCGAAATCGGCAACGTCGCTACTACTACTACTACTACTACTACTACTACTACTACTACTACTACTATGGAAGGAACTGCCTCCTGAATGAGTGCATGTGTGTGTGTGTGTGTGTGTGTGTGTGTGTGGACGTGCGTCGCCTTGCCCATCCTCCCCCTGCTCCACCTGCAGGTCCATATCCACGATTCTGGCATGGTGAAAGCCACCGATGCCGTTCTCGCGTGATGGTACCTGCTGTTTGTACCTCCGGAGTTTGGTCGTGTGCTTGGGTGTTCCTCACCCTTTACTCTTGAGGTTTCGGTGCTAGTCCTGTTCCTGTCCAGACCTTCAATCTCACTTCATCACGTCTCCCTCCAATCCATGGATGCACTCGATAGGGGTAAGAGTACAGTAAGCTGCCGCAGACTGCAAAAAGCCTGTCACTGCTCCTGCAGGGCGATATAGTGGGCGAGAAATTGTTGCAGCTGAGGCGGGGGCTTCGGTGGACCTGGGGCGCGCATCAGCGGCCATGATAGCCGGAGCCCCAGGGGGGGTTAGACCACAACTGGGAGAGGTACAGCAGGTGAGAAGGCGTCCTTGGCCCCCAACTAAAGCGGCACCAACTGTGGTTTGCTGCGTGATAAAGGTGACAATCGTGACAATCACTGATGGCATGCAGCTTCTGAAAAAGCATACTAGCCGATTGCCAACACATCGTCGATGACCCCTGAAAGAGAGAGAGAGAGAGAGAGAGAGAGAGGAGCACAACGTCCATTGTGCAGGCATGCAACGCCCGCTGCTTGTGCATCATTGTCCTGCCAAATTCTCGTCTCAACAGCTGATCGCGCATGTTTTGGCGAGAATGACCGGCATCAGAGGCTGCACCTGTACCAGGCCATAGCGGTATAAAATAGCTGGCCCCCCACCATCACCTGTGAGCTTGCAGCGCGAATCAATGTTTCAAAGGCATCAAATCTGCAACACATCTTTGCAGAGGGCCCCAAGATCTTCCCGGCTGAGACACGACACTGCTATCGCACCTTTTTTTTTCTCTTCCTCTTCGGGTAATCAGTCACTAGTACCACTGGCAGCAACAGGCAACCGAAAAAAAAAGTTATCAGTTTTAGCTCGCCCCTGGTCCAGACGTTTCTCATCTTAGCGCTGACACCAAACCCAATCTTCAACAGGGGGGGTAGGGAGCTTGTTCACTCACGGCAGCTTACCTGCCTTGTTGGGCTACACCTTGGCATGATCAAGGGGGCTCTGCAGTGCTCTTCATGCTTCTTGACCACAATTTCGGCGTATTGTTGATGAAGGTAAAAGGCATCTGCCGAACGTGTCGCGTCTAGTTCCAGGCCGTCTATGGTAGCTAGCGACTATGCGAACGGGAGGCGAGATTTTGGCCTTTTCTGCGGCCGACGAGAGCCTCGTCAAGCAGATAGTAGGTATTTCGAGTTAAGATTTGCCTCGCAGGTCAATGGCTGCCCTCTGGAAGCACTGAAGAAATTGCCCTGCATCCATGAGCTACATCATTGAGATACTTAGGCGTCTGAGTGTGGCAGAGATGTATGATGATGCTTTGTTGCTCGAATCGGCGGAGATTTACTACATGTTTTTTCTGCCCAGGATAGTGCTCATTCCCAAGGCAATAGCCAAGGGTACGTACCCTAATCACGTGCGAGGCAGATGCGAACTGGTCTCATTCACCATCATCGAATCGATGCATACAAGTTCTGGATACTTCTTTCAGCTTCATCAAGATTCTATTGCCATCAATCTGGGGCTGAGCCCTGGCTATCAAACGAGTCATGTGGCTCGTGTCAGTCTACCGAGTCTTACACAATTGTCTTATTTTCCATCACCGTTATCCTCACCCACGGTTGTCTTTTTCACACAAACTTATCCCCATAATCCATGCGCAATACACGTCTGCCAGGAACTGAGCCACCTTTTTCTGTCTAACCAACCCCAATCCTTGCGCTGCCCGCTGTGAGCGGCTTGAGCCTGAGCCTTACTTCGAAGTAAGGCCAACTCCAATAGTTAGCCTGGCTGGCTGCAAAATCGGGAGACTGCAGCCATGAATTGACATTCTCTTTTGCAAGTAAAATTCGCCCTTCTCGTAGATGAGTCGGTCGGGTCAATCTGTTCTGACTTGGTCAGGCCGCCTTGAATACAAACTTGTCGTAAAAAGAGCTCTTGATCTGTGCCGAATCTCTTTGCACCGCAGAGATTGTCCATTTAATTTTCATCGGCAGCGATCACGAGAGTGCCCGGCGGGCACAACACGGCTGTCTTGTGAGACGGATGTGCACGGCCATGTGGGACAATGTAGTAGCTGTCCTTGAGCTTGCCATCTCTCACCCTGACGGTCTTCTAAACCTGGGGAAGCTTGTCGACATCGCCGCGGCCGACCGGCTTGAGCCACTTGGGGTCGATCAGCTGGTCTCTGACGTTGTAGAGCACCTTGTACACGGTCCTTATCGTGCCGTCGCTAATGCCGAGCACCTTGGAAATCTCCGTCGAGCTCTTCTCCTGGCCCATCAGGTGGGACGCAAAGTACAGGCTGGCAGCACACTGAGACAGCGGCGAACGTCCAGCAAGGATGGCCTTGTCATCCATGCGCTGTGCGACCTGCTCGGCAACCCTGTGCGTCACCGGGTCAAGTCCCAGCTGACTGCTGTAACGGATCAGGAGCGCCGACGCGTTGACCGTCTTGCTCGGAGCGCTGGCATTGACGGCTGTGCGACCACGAATCAGCAAATGGACACCAAAAAAGGAGCGAAAAGGGGGTGGGGGAGAGATTCAAAGGCGTATGCTTACAGCTCGCGTTGACAACGATGCCGTTGGCAATCAGCTCCTTCTCCTTGTCCTCATCGTCTTTCTTGAGCAACGCCTCGAGCTGTTTGAAGACTTTGCCAATTTCTTTCTTGGGCACTTTGGTCCTGTGCCATCATGTTAGTCTCGCGGATATCACACGTTCCACCCTGCCAAGACTTACAGGGCAAACACCTCCCTGAAGGTGCGAGGGACGTTGCAGATGCGGCACGAGATGAAGATGCAGCCAGCAATGATGACCTCTTGCGACTTTCCGCGGAGCGCGCCGCTCTCGACCGTCTTCTTGTAGAGCGCCTTGGCCGTGTCGATGACCTGCTTGCTAAGCTGCCAGCCGTCACAGAGCTCTCCAATGTCTTTGTAGGCGGCCAAGAGCGCCTTCGAGCCCTTGTCCTGCGTGGCTTTGGTCTGCGCTCGGTTCAGGTCACGGCTGGCCGCACCGCCAGTGAAGGCGATGTCGGTTGTGAGCTGATTGCCATTGAGAAGCTAAAGGCATGCGTCAGTAGATGGAGCCAAAAAAAATTATTAAAAAAATATTATGAAAATCTCACGTAGCTTGGTGAGAAGGGCTTCAGAGTACAGCAGCCAGCATCATGCTCTGTCCACACTTACCGGATTCTCGCCCTGTCCAACACGAGAGGGATCATCGTTGTTCTGATCATCGTTGGAGAAGGTACGCCATTCAGAACGTGTGTCGAT
Source organism: Erythroxylum anguifugum (assembly GCA_027478595.1). Lineage (NCBI taxonomy): Eukaryota > Viridiplantae > Streptophyta > Magnoliopsida > Malpighiales > Erythroxylaceae > Erythroxylum > Erythroxylum anguifugum. The sequence goes on along the minus strand of JANIPN010220211.1, from coordinate 7,789 downwards.
GATGCCGTTTTCCAGCACCAGACCACAGTCAGCGCACACGAGCGTGCCTTCCGAGAATTTCTCCACCACATTGGGTGGCTCGATCTCGCACTCGGGGCACTTGAGCGTCACGCTGATGTCCTTCTGCCATGCAGGCTCTGGAGGCGGTGCCATGGAAGTCATCATGATTGTTAGGTTTTTTTTGGGGGGGAGTTTGATAGAATGAAAGAAGTGTTCCGGATTGGATAGAAGCTTTGAAGATGCGTAACTCTAGCAAGACTCGTCTGCTTTGAATCTTGTCAGCCAAGCACTCGCAAGAAGTAAGTGCAGTTGAGTTGTGTGGGTTCCAAGGATTCAAGAATTCATATCGAGTGGAGGCAGGCATTTATGCGACACGACGCGAAAATCAGGAGAGTATTGAAGGCCAGGTTTCCATTCATGCCACTGTGGGGTGGCTGGGCTGTTGTATTGAGAGGGGAGCCTGAATGGCATTTCAATCTACGATTCACGTGGCTGGGTGTGTATTGAGAGTGACATGTGAATGAGCGCAGCAGACTTGCCAGCCAACGCGTCCTTGCGTACTCATCAATCCAATGTTCACCATTCGGCATGCACAGCAGGCATGATGCCGTGGTTGTCTCCTGGCTCTTGAACCCACTTATGCGATATTACCAGATGAAAATGGTGCTTTTTTTTCCAACACAGCCATACATGCGGCGAAGCGTTCTTTGGATTTTGTCACATCGTTCATAAATGCATTTATCATATTCATATCCTCGGAGCATGCAAGGGAAATGGTTTTATTTACCTTCAAGAAGCCTGCACAGTCGTCGAGCGATCACGGCGCTGGGAATTTCTTCTCGAAGGAAGGACGAACGTAGCCGAAGACTGTCGTTTCGCCACCAAGTGTTTCTCTCCCTCTCTTTTAACTCAAGGGATCGAAATTCGGATCGTAGCTCGAATGAATGGACGCTTTGGCACTGAGCGTGTGGTTTGCACTCGAGAAGTCGAAATTTTCACTTTCGCCACTCGAATGGATCAGACCTTCCCGGGTTCAACTGTCTGCCACCACTGCGTTGAAAAGATGGTTTTTTTTTTTTTTTTTAATATCCTGAACCTGTCGCTGGAAAGATTGCGGTACTGTCGAGGACAGGACGTGACAGTCTTGTTGTCTTAGGTTTTGGAAAGTGGCGTATCAACTAAGATATTGAAAATCAGAGAGTGCGAGAAGGCCGGGAAGAAAAGATGAAGAGGAACAAGCCGCAAGTAGCGCAGAGGCGAGTGGAATCCTCTAAGTAGTTCGAGACTGGCGCTGACTCGGCCGCAGCGCCGGCGAGCAAAAAGCGTGGGCTGCGCCTGAACGTTCAGGCCGTTGCCTAAACGCCTTGCTTGTCACGAAACACTGGATCATGACCATGTCGACATATGAACTTTACAATCACAATCAGTGGGAGTGATTTGGATTTGTTTTACCCGCATTCTAATTAAACAGCAGCAGCATGGCTCTGTAAATTTTCCTCGAGTTTTATTACGGCAGCTACCCATATAACTGGACGTCCCAGGCGCATCTCGCCGTTGTTGATGGAGAAACATGCATTTTCCAGAAAAAGAAAAGAAGAAAAAGATGAAAGAAGGAAAAGAAAAAACTGAAGAAGGACAGTAAGAATGGAAAGAAGAAGAGGAGGACGATGATGACGATGAGAAGAGAAATCTCTCCACTGTGAGAAGCCTATGGAAAAAGACTAGGCAAAGAGAAGAGAAACGTGGTGATCAGGACAAATTTCTCATTTGACTTGCCTAGACTATCGTGACTTTCGAAAACTGGGTCTCAAGGCAACTTTTAAATCCTCACTCTCTTCTCTTTGACTGTGCTCCAGTAGCGTAGCTCTCCCTCTAAACCCTCTCTCCAGCCTCAACATGCTTCACAAACCCTTCATCTACGCCCTTAATATCCCTCGACTCGCTACCATCATCGGCAACGACAACAGCATCATGCCTAAAATCTTGCTCCTCCCTCCTCAGCTCCGCCAACACCGTCTTATTCGCCCTACTCGCCGGCTTGACCTCAAATAAGCGATCCATGGCCTCAAGCGGCACCGCCTTGGTCTCCGGAATCAAGAAATACACAAACGGCGCGCTCAGAATCATCAGGCTCGCGAAAAAGAAGTAGACGCCGTAGTGCATCGACGCAAACATCTGGGGCGTGAACCGGCTGATGATGAAGTTCCAGAACCAGTTGTTGGCGGCGGCGCTGGCCTGGCCGAGCGGCCGGATGTTGGGCTGGAAGAACTCGCTATTTAACACCCACGGCGTGCCGTTCCATGTCGGCGTGTAGAAGGCCGTCCACAGGTAGAAGAAGAAGATGGCGGATTTGCCGCCAGCGCTGAGCTGGCCGTTGGCTGTCCCCGCAGGCGCGATCTTCAGGTACGCGCCTAGGTACCACATGCACAGCGAGCCGCCGATGGAGCCGATCAGGAGGAGCTTGCGTCGCCCGAGCTTGTCGATCAGGAAGAGCAGCCAGATGATGGTCAGTGCGGTCTTGACTACGCCGAAGATGCCGGTTGTCAGGAAGCCGGTGCTGGTGCCGGTGATGCCCAGGCTGCGGAAGACGATGGGAGAGTAGTAGTTGATGGCGTTGATCCCGCTACCGTTCTGCCACAGGAAGAGCATGCCGCCCAGGAAGAGCCGGTACATGATGCGCCGGTCCCGTGCCGCGCTACGGAAGGGCTGCCAGAAGCCGAGGCCTACGGTGGATGCCTGGTAGTCGACCGCCTGCTCGATTGCTTTGACCTCCTCGACCATGTAGATGTGGTCGGCTGGTAGCTGTCGAATCCAGCACAGGTTGCGCAGAGCCCGCTCCCGGTCGCCGCGGAAGTAAAGCCAGCGTGGGCTCTCACGGATGAAGACTGCACCAAGCAGTAGTAGACCACCGGGAATCAGCTGAACGGCAAACGGGATGATCCACTGAGCGTGGTTCGAAGGCAGCGTCTGGCTGATGCCATAGTTGATCCAGAATCCTACAAGGCCACCGACTTGCCACCCAAGCTCATACAGACCAACGAGGCGGCCACGGATAGCTGGTGGTGAGATCTCGGCAATGTAGATGGGAGCCAGCATGCTAGCTCCTCCAACGCCTAGACCAGCAAGAACACGTCCGCCGTAGATGGGACCAAGGCCTCGTTGAGCATCGGCAGCGAGCATGACGCCAGCTCCGAGGCAGAACACGGCGGCGAACAAGGCAAGACCACGTTGGCGGCCGATGAAGTGAGCGACGGCGTAGGCGAACAATGTGCCAAAGAAGGCGCCGGCTTGGTAGACGGAGACGATGTTGGCGGACACCAGGTTCAGCTGGTCCTTGCTGAGCTTGGCGAAGCCGAACTCGCGTGTGAACGAGGGCAGAGCCAATGTGGTGCCAATGAAAGCCGAGTCGTAGCCGATCATCATGGCTGCCGATGCCGCCGTCGCTGCACACACGTACACTCGCCAGTTGTACACCGACTTTGGCGTCGGCCGATCCTCGACCACTGTGAGCAGCCCCATGGTGCAGAGAGAGATTGGGTCTTCAGAGTAGATGGACTGTTTGGGAGGAGAGTGAGGAGGCTGCGACAACGCCAGCCGTCACAAGGAGAGGTATGGGCCGGTCGTAGGACGGAGCCTCAAAGGAATGACAGCCGCAACCAAAGAGCGAGCTATCCAAGATCAATTGTCAGCCGGCTCGCTGCGGGTGAGGGAACCGATGCTGCAGTTGCTGACGGTCTGAGCGAGGGCCGTTGAGAAACACTGGTGGCCATAGCACATTATAATAGTCGTTCAAGTGGATCTGGGGAGAAGAGCTTGGCATGGCAACGCCGGCAACGAGACTGTCGCACATCCACAGTGAGATCTAGATTGGCTGTTGTAGGCCTGAGAGCTGGGAGCTCCCAAGTCTCGACCAGCAGCCACACACACACACACACACACACACACACGCAAAAGAGAAAGGAGGGCAGACATGACACGCACGCGCGGGGAAGCTGTCCAACCATGGGAGGCCATCTGAGTAGGGCCACGAGCAAATCCCTAGCATCCTCTCTTCACAACTGAGACGGACTTGAACGCATCAAACGCGGGGCCGGCCTTGCATGGTTGAGGCACCATTACCCAATCTTCATCTGAGCGGCGCAAACATCGCGAGCCGTGCTGGTGGCGAGAGCACGCTGAAAATTGCCTCTAGGCCAGATACAGCTGTTCAACATGGCGATCACGGCACCTATCGGACGGCTGGAAATGTGAGTACTCAAGTCGTTCAACAACTGACCCTTACAGACAGCTGTTGTGGGGGATATGCAGAGACTGTGCCCTCATGCTTTTTGGAAGCGTCCTTCCAGAAAGAACGTGTTGAGAAGAAAGAAAAGAAAAAGTGGGTTGACGGAGATGTGCTCCTACTTTCTCCCGGACGTCGAGGTATCATTCTCCCTAGCATTTTGCAGGCCATCGGTAGCGGACGCGAGTAGGGTTCGACTCTTCCCCACCCGACCCAGATCTCGCAGCAACTTGGCTCGATGTGGGGACCAGGCAAAGCAGATGGTCTGCTCTGAAAGAGAAGGAAGACTTACATTTGTACATGGGATGTTTCAACGGACTCGAACCGATCTGGAGCAGCCTCACGAGACAATTCGGCACCGAGTATGAACAGCGGCACACAAAAACATCGACAGATTCAACATAAAAAGCCTCTCATCCAGCAGGGAAGGTCGAGCCTCACAACCGTCTGAGCCTCAACCTGCGATGGGCTGAACAGGCAAAGTCTGATCGGAAGCCAGCGTGCTTGGCGGCGAGTTTAGGCGGCCGATGTCGCTTGTCACCACCACGTCGACCAGAGTCAGCGTGCATACAACGTTCCCCGGACTTGAAAATCCTCCATGCCCAAGGTTTCGTGATCGAATGAGTATAGCAAAGTCACTACTGTGCCCTAAACTATATCTCCGCATAACTCTCTTTTGTCGTACTTCTCTGTTTCTCTCTTGGGACGATGCGTTGACCGCTTGCTTTCTCTTCAGCCTTTCCTCGCAGGGTGACAATGGTTCTGAACTCGCATCTGGCGACTGTATATTTCCTTGGAGTTGGCTGGCTGGTCGGCGTTTGAAAGTGATTCGACGTTCGTCTTGATTTATTGTTGACGGAACAGATGGGCAGAAGACCCTTTCGCTATCGAGCATACGGTTCAGATTAGATTAGTTTCGACACATTAGACGACAGACTTGACGCGTCGGTTCGAACTAGTTGGCAACAATGTCTGTGACACGAAGCACGACTGACGGAGCAATGGACGACGGCAACGTCCTTTCCACCCATCCTCTTGAGGGCGTCAGCTACCTCTTCGGCTTTCCAATCACACACTCGCTATCACCACTCCTCCACAACACCGTATATGACAGCCTGAAGCTAGCACGAGCCCAACTGCCACTCCCATCGACTTCGCTGCCCGACCTCCTGTCACGGATCAACTCGACCGGAACGTCCGACTCGCCGCCCGTCTTCGGCGCATCCGTAACGATGCCTCACAAAATCGCCATCCTGCCCCACCTGGACCAGCTCTCGCCCGCCGTGCGCGAAGTCGGCTCGTGCAACACCATCGTCATCCGGACCGAGCCATCAACCGGCCGAAGAATCCTCTGCGGCGAGAACACGGACGTAGTAGGCATCCGCGAGGCATTTACCAGAAACGTCCAGCCAGACGTCCTCGCACGGACAGTCGTAGGCAAGCCCGGTCTGGTAATTGGCGGCGGAGGAGCAGCACGATCGGCCGTGTACGCACTCCTCCGCTACTTCGACTGCGGCACCGTGTACCTCGTGAACCGCGACGCCAGCGAGGTCGACGCCCTGATCCAAGCACACGACGAGACACAAGCCCGGCTTCTCGCGCAGGGCCACACCGACCGCGCCAGCGGCAAGCTCGTGCACGTCGCGACCGTCGAGCAGGCCCACCGTCTCGCCAGAACCGCCCCTCCCGGCGCCGTGGTCAGCTGCGTCCCCGACTTCCCACCCGTCACCCCAGCCGAGCTCGAAGCTCGCGACGTGCTGCAAATTCTCCTCGAAGCCGAAGGCGGAGGCAAAGCCGGAGCCGAAGCTGGTACATCAACCCCCAACAGGGCAAAGGAAAAAGGCGCAGTCCTAGAAATGTGCTACCACCCGCAGCCGTGGACGCGCATCGCGTCGCTGTCCCGCGCGGCGAACCGGCCCGTCGTGCTCGGCACAGAAGCCATGATATGGCAGGGCCTAGAGCAGGACAGGCACTGGCTCGGTCTGGATAGCGTCGAGGCCCTCCCTGTGGAGGAGGCGAAGCGGGCTGTGGCGCAGGCGCTGGCGAGCGCGCTGCCGAGGAATGAGGAGGTCTCGCCGGAGGCTGTGGATAGGGGCGAGGTCAAGGGCGAGGTTGTGCAGTTGGCGGAGAGGGTTGTTGAGGGGGAGGAGGATGTCAAGGCGAGGCTGTGAAGAGTGATGGGAAAGGGTTGTGGGATGAGGCGTGTTGGGTTCTGTTTCGGATTGGTAGTGTGCTGGGAGTTTAAAAGGCTGGTCATGAATTGGCTATAGGGATCATAGACGTTCTGGATCGGACCTGGCTGTCAGGTTCGAGATATCTGTCAAAAGTTCTCGTGTCACGTACCGGCTGGTGAGGTTAGCAGAGGAAGAGCTTTTCTTGAAGAGGATACTTGAGCAGCTAAATTGACAACGATATGTGACGGATACTACACACCATTTGGAAAATTCAACTGAACACGCATGCACGCAAATCAATCGAGCATCGTTTCCACCGTTCCCTGTGATATAGATTCGTTGTTCATAACAGCACTGTCAACTCTAAATCACCCGATTTGTTTTTGGAGCTAGCAAACGATTGAACAGCTTATGCCAAGAATAAAGTTTCGTTTGGTTACGAAAGACACTTGGCCGAAAAACCAGAAATGATCATCATAATCACCAAACAGCCGTAATTCAAATAAAAAATACCTTCTATCAAGCCCGCTGCCCAAAATCATAGCTATTCCCAAACCCTCTGTCCAGATACTTTGATTCAGCCTGCTCCTTACTGATCCAGTCGACGGGCACCGTCAGTCCGCGAACGACCTCTCCTCTTCCCTTCCAGCCCCACTCCTCAATATCACTATTACCCTTTCCACTTTTCCCTTCCATTCCCTCTCCAGCCATCATCACCCTCCTCACATCCTCCGCCATCTCCAACCTCATCGGATTTCTATACCATCCCGCAAAGTGAATCATCGCCAGCATGACCCTCACAGCATCACTCTCATTCGGCATACCCGCATGCCAGAGCCTCAGATCCCTGAGCACGACGCTCCCGCGCCTGACATCGGGCTGGACCGGCGGACGAACCTCCTCTCTCCGACGGAGCAATTCCGGCTTGATCCGGCCGCTCGCTCGCGTCTCGCCGTGCATGCCCTCCTGCGCGTCGAGACCGGCGGGCAGACCCGCTAAAGGACCGGCCGAGTGCGTGCCGAGCCAGAGCTCGGTGGAACCGTTGTGAGCCGTCATGTCGACGAGGGGCACGTTGACGACGACGGCGAAAGGGTGCGACGGGTGCGAGAAATCCGCGTCAGAGTGCACGGGCTGTCGCTGGGATGGCGACCCGCCGCGCACGGGCGGCATGGCCGAGTTGCCGGAGCAGAAGGTCCATCGCGGGAGCGGGCCGAGGATGGAGGTGCTGATTTGCGTGGCGATGGGGTCTGTTGTGCGTTGTTTAGTTGGCTGGTATAGGATGAAGGCGAATTTGGAAAAGGGTATGGTGGGTGTGGGGGGGGGGGGGGGGGGG
>JANIPN010220005.1:0-16130 GCA_027478595.1 Erythroxylum anguifugum | reverse complement strand
TTGGGGGGCGGTGGGGGCCGGGAGGAGTGAGAGGGGATAGGATTGTCTAGGGCAGTGGATCTTCCGCTCATGGTTCAAGTATAGAGTCAACGCCGAATATAGAAACGGGATTCAAGGTCAGTTCCTGGCCTGGTGATGAGGTTCTATGTATGCTGTTACCTTTGTCGACGAAAAGGGAAGTTTTTCTATCCTGGTTGCCTGGAATGTACTATGTAAGAACCGTACCTAGGTAGTCGGACCAAATGTCATTTCGCGGCTTGGCGCGCTAAAGTTAATCGAGTCGAGGAGGTATGAACATTACACGACCTCCTTCTTACACAATGCTTCATTTCATTTTAAATCTCCAGGCTCCTGTCTCAACATTTGGACACCGTCACTGCTCCGAAAAAGTGTTTTCTAACTACGGGCTACCTGGTAGCTGTTTTCAGCTACTGAGATGCATCATAAAATTGTTCGATTTCGATCATTCCTAACATTATCACATGCGAATGATGACTTCACACTAAGCCTGGTGAGGGAATCTGACGGGCAGGTAATTGTTTATGATTTGGCAAGGCAACTTTTGGAAATTACATTCAATTCTATTCTTTACTCTATAAAACCTTTGTTTTTCCATGAGTGATCGTAAGCACAACTAGGACTAATAATGTTGGTGCGGTGAGCATCTCGGCGGGGGAGCTCGTGGTGCAAGACTAGGTGGAATTGGAGTAGAAATGGTACTAGAATTAATGGACGACGAGCCAAACCTGGAAGTTATCGGACTGTTGGTGCACCACGGCTTCATATGTGAGGTGGGTTCGCAGGAAAGTCGTCTTCGCAGAGCTCTTGAGATCGGTCAATTGTCTTCTGAGGCTGTAGAATTGCTCAAGAGTTTCAATGCGCCCGGACTTTGCTACTCTTTACAGGACGACTTTCTGATTGACTCTAACGAAATAGTGTCCAAGTTTCGAGTTCTCTATTAAATTTGCTATGAATGATAAAGTTTGAATACCTAGGTAGTTTCACACTTTCTCGGAACTTGTGCAAGCTGCTGGGACAGACGTTTTAGGCACTCAGAAAGGGCGTATAATTCTTCACTACGAGGTCTGATCAAGTATAGATTGTAAATACATAAACAGGTAGATATCATCGCGATGAATTCAAGAAGTTAGTTGTATGGAACAGGGAACGCAATCTAGATTATCCAGAGTGACAGTAGAGACAAACCGCCCAACCTCTGCAATCTATCCCACAGTCCAAGCACTTGGCTAATCCTCAAGCGAAGCCTTACCAATCACAAAGTACGTCATCATTGAAAGCGCGCGCAAGCAGCGTCAAGATTACCGAGCGTGCCTATCCTAGGTAGGTGGCTAGTCCGCCATATTTTGTAAGGCTGGCTGCAGAGCCTTAGGGCGCCAGGCTCGCATTGCGCCGTCCAGCCCGCTGATACCTCGAACAGCAATCCAATTAGTCAAATTCTAGATCTTAATTCTAATCTCCATATTATTACATATTTATACCCAGACTGCAATGAACATCGGTAAATGCATGATCGATATTAGCCTCGGCTTGGAGATCTATATCATCTAGCTACCAGCCTGTTTTTTTCCCACGGGAATATTGAAAGGATATTATCAAACACATTACAGAGCCACAGAGTAACAATACTGGAGAAAATTGTTAACTCGGGTGGCGCTGTCTGTATCAGCTCTAAGTTCGTTGAGACAACTTCATTGATCGATATCCTAACCTCTAAATGGGAAGCCTTAAATCGCAGCATCAATGAAAGATTCAACGTAGGGAGGCCGATATCTTCTCCTTGTATCACCAGATATGACAACGGAACAGCTGCGACTTCTCAAGTACTAGACCTTGTAGCTTACAGATCGATCTAGTAGGGCAAGACAGATGGACCATCAATAGCGAGCTACTTGGGTGGCTACCAGGTACTAATTTGGGGGTAATATGTATCTTCTGGGAGGGGCTGCACTGTCCGTGCATTTTCTCTAGCCGACCCTATCTTGCCAATGCTATAGACTTGATACTAAGGAAGCGTCCCTATTTACTTTGTTGATTATCAAGATACGATCCATGTTCAAGCTGGGTTAGGGTTCGCTCGAAGCCAAAGGGTTCCTCCAGCTACAAAGAATACTGAGAATGATCATAGAGGCCGCAGCTCCGCTCCAAATTCATCTTCTCGTTGATATAATGGATTGGTGCCTTTACTATTGATGTTTCCTATAATTGTTAACCAGAACTTGTACAACGCATAATATTCGGCCATAATTGAGGCTCCAGGGGAACTATATGCCAGCGGCATTTTCTGGAAACATGGGCCTGGCCTTGACTTATGGAGAGATGCTGGCCCTTGTAGCAATCGTGGTTATTGGGGGATTTGGTAAACTCGCAGGAGAAAGCCACTAAAACACTAGCTGACAGAGCTTAGAGAAACTTACAATAGTAGTCCGTTATACGAGCAGGTTAGGATCGACGGGGTCCTATCGCTTCAATTGCCAGAAGTGTTAATCGAGCATTTAAAAATTCGCATAACGTTATCAGTCCAATACTAGGAAGTGACTCCACCTAGCGGTGCATACCAGAACGAGGCGGGCATGTTTGAACCTGATCCAACCACGAGTTTTTTGGGCTAGAGCTAAGATATTTACGAGCGCTTACTTCGTATCAAGTAGGAAATTTCTTCTAACAATGTCTTAACTTGCTACAACTGTATCAGGTCGATCTCATCCGATGAACGAATTGCTGTCTTCTACGACTATCCTAGAGCAGCCTTATCTTAAAAACTACCCAGGTGGACATAAGCATAAGTAATACCGCCAACGCTTATGCAGGACTAGATTGGCAACAGTGGAAACCCGTCGTGAATTGATATAAACATGATTAGGGCATTTGTACATTGCTGGCTAAGGATGACAAGGGCTAGATAATAGCGCCTATCTAAGGTGACTCTGATATAATGCCAAGTGCAATCCCTCTTGGTCTTTTGACATGGATAAAAAATGAACGGCCATGGAACAGGTATCGATCGGTTCAGCTGAAGGGACCTCAAAAGGAGCATGCGATCCAGTTTAGTCGAGATTGGGGTTGATCAACTCGACGCTTAAATTTGACTGCTCCTCGTGCGAGAATGTACTCTAAGAATGTATGTTCTTTGACTGTAGATGTTGATACATTCTGCCTCTTCCTGCAGCAGTAAAACAAGATTGCTGGCGCAGCTTTGTACGGTAAGTAGGGTAATGCTTGCACCGTGAAAACACTTCACCACTACCCGGAGATAACGGAAGCAGGAGCGATTCTTCTTACCGGTCAGTCTGCCAAACTAGCTGCAAAGCTGCATTATCCTGGTTGAGGCTGTTGTTTATAAAGATTCTAATTTCTTTTGAGTTGATGCTGTTTTTATAGTTGATTGTACTCGTAATGTCTGTCCGCCGACAGCCATCTGCACCATGGTCTCGACTCAAACCCGTAGTAGCCGACCCACTTGAAAGTATCGGACTTCCATCAAAGGGCGACAACAGGCACGGTCACTATGTTCATTCAAAAATGCCGTGCTAAATAGGCATAGGCTTCTCAATCACAAGACCCAAGAGCAATTTTTCAACAAGATCGTCGATCGATACATGGAATTCTGCGCCGCCGCGGGACGGAAGGACAACAAACTCGAGCAAGCGTTCGCATCGTTAAGTGTAGCCGAGAAGAGAAGCACTCAGGATTTGAAATCTCATCCGGAATGGCCGAGTCCGCCTCGCGAAGAGTTGGACAACGCCGCTTCGGGGGTGGCTGACTCGATCAATGCCTCATCAGGCGAGCTAGGTGTTATCATGATGGCTATGCGCAAGCTACGGGAGGGTCTCCTAGCAAGTGGACGACTTGACGGATTCGCGCAAAGTGTCTATATTTTCATCACGCGTGCAGCTATTCTTACCTCGTCCTGGGAGTCCTATCAGCCCGCACTGTTACATCTACTGAATCGCATACATCCTGTTACTGCCCTGTCCGCATCCGAGCTTCGAGAGTTTGTTGGCTATTATATCTTAGATCTTGCCTGTCGATTGGGTCAGTACAGTGAAGCATTTACTGCGAGATCCCAGTGGGCAATTCCAGATAGTAGGGTCGACGAGATACTACTGGCGGTTGTTCGGGATGAATGGGTCCGGTTCTGGCGACTCTATAGCGTCGTCGATGGTTACCAGCGCAGACTTATGAGATGGGCCGAGGAAGGAGTAAGGAAGCATGCATTGAAGTGCTTGGGTAAGAGCTACCTCTCGGTAGACAAATCCTTCATTGAGGCCGCTGCTTTTAGACCTTGGAACGCACTCAAAGAGCAGGACAACGTAGGGTGGGAGTTGGAGGACGGCAAAGTCATTATACGGAGGATCAGGAAGAAATGAAGCTGCTCGTACTCCGATCACTGAATACAGTAATAGTTTGCCGTATACCCCGTATGTCAACGGAGATTCAGCTCCGAGGTGAGAGATTTTCCAAAGCCTTGAGTAATGTCGACTGACTAACAGCAGTTCTGACGCCGCCACACTGAGCACAGCCTTGTTTGCTTGAACTCAATTACCTGCTACGATGTTCCGCGACGCCTCGTTTCACATTTAAACGTTCCTGGCTGGATTTCTTTGAGCCGTTCCGATTTAGTAGATAAATACTACCTTAGGTATATATCAAAATATTTACCCACCAAAACAACTTAGTCAATGCAACCCGCCTAGACCATCTGAGACAACCTACTTAAATTACCTGTATTTGAGAACACCTCATGCAAACAGCTGAACCACTTACTCTAGAGCGTTTAAAGGAAAAATTAAAGCTTACGTTGATGGCTGGGCGATTCCTTAATCTCGAGGACGTTTGGTTTAGATGCCTTGAGATGATATTATTAAGATGCCTTGTTTTAGCTGGTTAGTATGGGCTTTCTGAAGTTGATTGAAGTGCACTGTTACATTGCAAATGAAGTTAATTGTTTTGGATATTTGGGTGGGCGACTATGGATGGCTTAGGTGGGCTTCTTCAGGCGGCTCAGGTGAGTCAATTCATCAACTCATTTAAAATCTCAATTGATACGTCAGAATTCACTACCTGCTACGCAAATTGAAATTCATATATATTCAGCACATTTTAGATCTTTCTTCTTTTCTTTTGTGATTTCTTTACTTCAACACACTTCTATCTTATATTACTTAAAGATTCAAAACTTATCAAAGATGAAGTGGTCAATCGCCACAGCGTTTTCTTTAGCCATTTTAGTTACCGGGCAGGAGGTCTCTCCTCCAGCACCAAGCAAATTCTGTGGAATTAGCGGAACCCGATTCGTCATTGATGGCCAGACCGGCTATTTCGCAGGTACAAATGCCTACTGGCTCATCGACCGCAACGATACCGAGATAGATAGTACCATGTTACACTTCCAGCAAGCTGGCCTTAAGGTTGTGCGAACCTGGGGATTCCTCGACGTTCATGATGAAAGTCAAAAGGTTTGGCTTCAATCATTTGTTAATGGAGGTGTCCCACGAATCAACACCGGGCTTACGGGTCTTCAAAGACTAGATTATGTGGTTCATTCAGCCGAAAGACATGGCATAAAATTGCTTATTGCGTACGAGAAATCTCCTAATTGCCCTAAAAGCTCCCTTGCAGTTAATTTTCCCATATCCGTTCGGAAATCTCTTTTTTGGGCTGCACTGCCTAAAGACCATGGACTTTCCTTAGCTAACTCTTTCTTCAGCCTAGCCAACAACTGGGAGCACTGGGGCGGCATGAGAGCCTATACAGAGTATTATCGTGTTTCTCATAATGAATGGTACCATAACGAGGAAATTCAAAGACAGTACCAAGCATATATCGAGGCAGTTGTAAGTCGATACAGCGAAAGCTCTGCAATTTTTGCATGGGAGTTAGCCAATGAATCTCGTTGTGATGAGTGTCACTCAGATACGATCTATAATTGGGCGAACACTACTTCAGCCTATATCAAAACCCTGGACCGTAACCATATGGTTGCGCTTGGGGATGATGGCTTCAACAGCAGCCTTGGCGATGGTACATATCCGTACCGGAGCCATGCTGGTATCGATTTCACGGCCAACTTAAACATTTCTACACTAGACTTCGGCACATTTCATCTATATCCGCGTAATTTCCAGGTTGATGACGTGGAGTTTGCGCAACCGTGGATCGAAGACCATGGAAGGGCATGCGTTGCCGCTGGCAAACCGTGCTTGTTAGAAGAGTACGGCCATTATGCCGATAATAAGGCCGAGATTGAGGCTCCCTGGCAACTTGCAAGTTTGGCAACGCCTGGAATCGCAGGAGACCTGTCCTGGCAATGGGGTGAAGATTTTGTCAGGGAATCGAACCATGATGACTATACCATTTACTACGTGAGATCCCGTCTGCGAAGAAGTTAATGGCATAGTAGCTAACAAGTGCTACAGAACAGTGGCACCAATTACGACACGGTAGTGGCTGGTCACGTTGTAAACGTCAAATCGTCTGGGAGATAAAGATTCAAGTTCAAGCTGTGAATATGTAAACATTGAATGGTCATACGGCGAATTGCGGTCATATTGTTTGCTACAACTGCTGCTATGAAAGTAGCGAAAACGGCCCCAGCACTCTACATAGCTCCTGGCCTATTAAGCAAACGTAACGTCAGCTACCGAAATTTAACAGAACGCCGAGATATGCGATCATGAGCGTCGTTACCGCGTGTAAATTTGCGAAATCAGACGTTGATGATAACGCAGGTCTATCCTTTCGCTTTCTTCGTGTCCACTTCACGTGACAATTCATCACCGCTACGCTTCTTTCCCTGTTTCGAGCTTTGCCCAGCCTTTGTGCGTTGCCAGCTCATGAAAGGGCTCGGTCCTTTCCCTGATCCTGAAGATTCATCTGAGCCATTCTTCTCACCTGCAGGCGATGAGTCAACGCCAGTCGGCTTCCCTGTCCGCTTTGGACGATTTGAGTCTGGTGGTGTAGCTGGAGTGTGGGATGTATGCTTCGGTTTCATAGGTGTTTCAGTCTCCAATTCCCCATTCTCAATGTCGGTTGTCGCTTCTTCATCTGAAGTAGTGGTGCCTTTTTGCTCATGAGTGGCGCTCGGAAACAGTAGACGGGGCTTGATAGACGAGCGAGTAAGACGACGCGGTGACTGCAAAGAGTCAAGGTCCAAGCCATTTGAGGCTTCATCTAATCCATGTGGAAGCTCGTCGTCATCATCGGGTTCGAACTTGCGATAGACCTTCTTTCCTCGACTGCTCTTCGTCAGCTTGATGCTTTTCGTCGGAAGTAAGTAACTTACAAGACATAGACCATCCCTTCTTCTCGCTTAAGGGCCTCCTGTACCTCTGCGTTGTGGTCAGATGCCTTCCCCTTCTTCTTAGCGCGGCTCTTCTTTCCAGGTTCAACGTAGAAGGGGTTATCTACGCCGGTGTCGAGCTCAGGTACTTTGTCTTTAGAGTCGGTGAATATTTGTATCTCCGGACCGGCCTGGGGTTCATGAAAACTTTCAAGAGAATAACCTAAGGTTTTCCTAGCTCTTTTGCGCGGTGTTGGCATAGCTTCCTCTACCGTATTTGGTAGACTAGGGAAGAGAACTCGAGATGCAGGAGGTAGAGACTTGATCTCCTTCTTGCGAGGAGTTTTTGCGGGCGTTGGGAGCATGCTCGTTGAAGTCCCTTGAGCAGGGACTTCTGGCAGACGCTTCTTGTACTTGCTTTGCTTTAAGATTGGAGGTGATGAGGGGTCAGATGAGGAAGGTGAAAAGTTGTGGCGAGCACCAGAAGCAGTTCTAGCGCTTCTGCGTGGGGGCGTGGTAGAGTTGGCACTCTGAAGTGTGTGGGCGCCGGAAGCAGGAGGTGAGGGAGTGCGATCAGTCCGTCGTTTGGCGGAGCGGGCACTTCTGCGAAGGGTTGGGCTATCCAAGTCCTCTAGCCGAGAGCCGTGCAAAGGCGTCGGCGGCTCGACGATTGTTCGGACGACTGGAGGTGTCGTTGTCATGGCCTCCCTTTTCCCGGCTCTTATTCACTTCACAAGGAGAATATTTGGCGGATCCGATGATGATACCCAATGGGTCAATTGTGGCGCAATTTCAGACAAGCGAGCGGAATTACGCAAAAACAAGGCAAGTGTTTTTCAGTATAGCGATGCGCGAAGTCTTGAGCAGAAGCATGGGTAAAAAGAAGATGGATGGTGAGGATACAGACTACTCTGAACAGCGACAAGAAGTTTCCCCGAGATATTCAAGAGGCTGGGTGCTAGATTACCCTAGCTTAGCGCCCTTGCTGCACGAACCGCTAAATCCGGCTGCAGCACAGGGCTGAACCCCTTCCTCTGTTTCAGACCCGGCGAGAACTTTTTGAGCCCATCGCCCATCATCATTCATCATACATAGTAATAATCAACAATATATACATACAAAGTTGATTGCACCGGTTCAAAAGGGACATTGGTTTGCACTCCATCGTCTTCGCAACCCCGCAAGTTTCCATTTCTCACCTGGCGGTATCTTACCGCCAACTTCCCACAAGTAAGTATGCGCTGTGTTTTGCTCGGTTAGCATGATTATTTCGCGGAGCATGGAGGTACGATAGACACAATCTCCAATTCGTGAAGTGAGATGAGTAGTTCATTAGTCTAATGTTGGTATTTGCTCCTCACATGCATGTTACCAGCACCGTAGGTTCCTTGGGCTGTTGACACTTAGTCGCGATTGCGTCAGTCAGTAGAGTACAGGAGACTTGGTTAAAGGAAACGATTTAAGATAGATATAGAATGAGGCCGATACGAATAGTTGGTATGAACTCTACCGTAATAAGTGTCCAATCGACCTATTCAGCTATTCCGCGAAGCAAAGATCGGAAGTCTCAAAGCTTCGGGTGAAATCAGCTAAGCTAAAGTCGAGCTCGGGTCTTGGCGCAAACTAGACCCCTGTTTCTAGCCTTTAGGACAGGTCAGAACTTTAGAACGTTTAGGAGCGCATCACAGCAATCTTGCCTCGAGTTTCTCTTCGCACCCTCATTTAAAACCCCCTTTAATCAGTCGCTCCTTTAGCCATGGCCAAGACCAACAAATATACTGTGATCCTTCCTACCTACAATGAACGGAAAAACTTGCCCATTATCGTCTGGCTTTTGGCTGACATGTTCAAAAAGAAGTGAGCGACTTGACATAACCATGAAAAAAAACAATCCGACTAATAGTTCTAGCAAACTCGATTGGGAAGTAATAGTGGTCGACGATGGCTCGCCAGATGGAACTCTTGAAGTCGCGAAGCAACTCCAGAACGTCTACGGCCCAAAGAACATAGTTCTGAAGCCGCGCGCGGGCAAACTTGGCCTTGGTACTGCGTACGTCCATGGCCTGCAGTTCGCTACTGGTAACTTCGTGGTGATCATGGATGCCGACTTCTCCCACCACCCCAAACACTTGCCTGAAATGATCGAGGCTCAGAAATCGTCGGGCGCAGATATTGTGACTGGCACACGCTACCGCGGAAACGGTGGTGTTTACGGCTGGGATTTGAAGAGGAAGTTTGTCTCGCGGGGAGCCAATTTGTTCGCAGATACGGTTCTCCGGCCAGGCGTCAGTGATTTGACCGGGAGCTATAGGCTCTACAAGAGACAGGTTTTGGAGAAAGTCATCAAGAGCACGGAGAGCAAAGGATATACGTTCCAGATGGAGATGATGGTCAGAGCAAAGGCAATGGGCTTCAAAGTCGTGGAGGTGCCTATAGGCTTCGTGGATCGTGTTTATGGCGAGAGTAAACTGGGCGGAGACGAGATAGTAGAATATGCAAAGGTCGATCCAAGTTTAAAGAGTTTTTTATTGCGCTAACTTTGCAACAGGGCGTCTTGAATTTGTGGCTAAAGGTTTGAGGAGTCATAATACAGGTTTAATATTGATACCACCAACATATACCAGCCTTTATTTTTTTTTACTCGCATCAGTCGTATAATGCACTATTTACATGTTACGCCCACCTGTGACCATGAGCGTTTGTCCAGAAACATAACTCATCAGAGGGCTTGCAAGTGCTAGAACAGCACTAGCTGCCTCAGTCGGTGAACCCGGTCTCCTAAGAGGAATATCTGCGTTTGGATCGGCACCCTTCGCCTGCTGAGCGGCCTTTGGAATACCTAAGGAGACTTTCTGGCCATCTGGAGTCGTGATGAAGGCGCCATCCTCCTTTGCGGCTGTCAATCTTGTTGTGATGTGTCCAAAAGCGATTGTGTTGCACCGGACACCAAATTGTGGACCCCATTCCTTCGCAATAGCTTTGCTCATACCCGTCACGCCTGCCTTAGCCAGAGCATAGTTAATCTGACCAGCATTGCCATGTACACCAGAAGTACTGCTGACATTGATAATATTTCGTGGCTCGCCGTCCTTCACCCGGAAATAAGGGGCAGCGGCCCTTATGAGCTTGAACGGTGCAGTTCCATGCACCGCAATTATTGTGTCCCATTGCTTATCAGTCATCTTGTGAATGACTCCATCCCATGTGAAACCTGCATTGTTGACGATAATATGGATTTTGCCTCCTCCAAATTCAGCAGCCTTCTTCACTAGTGCTGAAATATAGTTATCGTCAAGCATGTCACCAGCGACCGCGATTGCTTGCCCGCCATTGGACTTGATGCTCTCTGCTACCTTATTTGCTTTCTCTGGTAGACGTCAGCAATATTGGCCTAGAACGTGTGATCCACTAACCTCCATCAATATCCGCGACAACAACTTTGGCACCTTCGTTAGCAAACAGGCGCGCAGCTTCCGCTCCTATGCCTTGGCCAGATCCGGTGATAATAGCTACTTGGCCCTGAAGCATGCCCTTTGGATAATTAAGGTGCGCAGCAATTTGCTGGGCTCTTTGAGACGCCATTACGAGCTATAGAGAACAGAACAGACAAGAGTGGGCAAAACCTCAATTCCTGACAGATCTGGATGTGTAAGTAAATATATTGTTCTCTGCCGAAGTTGGAGAATGCGGAGCTATCGAGGTCAGTCCAGTACAAGCCGAGGCACAACGTCATATTGCTACGAGTTCGGCTAGCCTAATATGGGTGTCTAAGAAACAGATTCTTCCACCGGCATGACACCTCCGACATGATTTTTCTGACATTATTTCCACGGCCATTTCAAACAAATGATTTTGTGAATAGATAAAATATAACTTTCAAATTTGACCGGTTGTTGTAGTCCGATTCTCCCCGTTCCTTGCGGATAGCTTCGGAAAACCAAGCTTGTGGCACGTTCAGCCACGTGCGGCTCTACTGCACGTCTTTCCATTTACAGATTCTTGTCCCCGGTACACCCATTGGCCCAGTGCTATTTATGTAAAATGAGCTATTTTGGTGATAAATTTTCATTGATCATTAGCGACAGTCGTATTGTATAAGAACCATCGTGAAAATAACAATTCATTCCACACCATTTGCTCTTTAAGATGCCCAAGGTTATTAGATCTTAGAACCAATCACAAAATGCCTCCATCCCTATCAGATCCAAGTCGCTGGAAGTTAAGTTGGACCGCACAGCCACCAGCCAACGAGACGTTACCAGAAACAATTACGCGAAGCTTCATAGAAACTGCTTCTGGCAAATTGGAAATATTGTCCTCCATCCCGAACTCTCCCACCAAAGTTCCGCTCCTCTTCCTTCATGGAGGGTTCGGTCGTGCATCCGAGTACGCCGACTTCCTAGCCTACTTTTCGTCTCTTTCGCACCCCGCATATGCAATCTCCGTTCGTGGTCATGGACATTCTTGGTGTCCTTCATTCCTCCGAATGTGCTTTTTCACCACAGCTTACATGCTCGCAACCGATGCTGCAGCGGGAGTTGCATATGTTCGAGAATCCCATTCACAATCCCCGGTCCTCATCGCGCACTCCAACGGCGGAGGGTTGGCACAGATAGTCCTTGACAGGGGCCTAGAAAGCACCTCCGGGCTCGTCCTACTTTCTGGAACACCTAACTTTGGCGGCATGAGCGTATACAGGTCTTGGTTGATGAATGACCCCTGGTTCCTACCACGGATGTACTTTAGGGACTTTGGACATCCCCGAAGTCCCCTCAGTTCAACAGAGCTTGTTCGGAAGGCGTTCTTCAGCGCAATGTGTCCGATCGAAAAAGTTCGCAAGTGTGAGCAAGGTCTTAGCGAGTATGAGAGCCTTATGTGGCCATTGGCTATCATGAGGAGATTTGTAGACGCAAAGAGAGTACTAGATCGTTGCCGCAAGAAGATCTTGGTCATGGGAGCAGATGAAGATGCGCTCATGCGCGTAGATGACATGAGAAGAATGGCTGCCGAGTATCGGGAAGCGGGAGAGGAAGCGAATCACATTCAATTCGAGGAGGTACCTAAGAGTGGTCACAGCATACATCTTGATGTAAACTGGCGACTCGCCGCTTCCATGATTGCGAAATGGCTTGTAGCGGTAACTTACTGAAGATAGTATTAATTAGATGAGAATATTGGATTGGCGACTCCTCTTTGCATAGACATTTTTTGGCGTCAGATGACCTACAATCTCCTTTATACTGTGCTCTACATACTTAGATATGTGAATCAACTTTTATATTGGTTCGCGGCTTTGGACAGTTACAGTATTGTTAGATACAAACGTGAAGCCAAAAAGAAAAGGTGGGAAGAGCAATGTAGGAATCGACATAACATAGTAAAAGATTACAAATGCAACTTTGCCACTTGAACATGGTAACAGTCGACAATAATCTTCAAACATCACGTAACCCTGTAAAACGTCTCAGACATAAACCTTGTGCAGGCTTCGGTTTTAAGTACCACTGTGCCACTATTTCTACTTGCGGCGATATGTAAAGGCATGTATCCAGCAAGTAGCTTCTTAGAATACATTCCGCACTTACATTCCACTACTACGTCTCTACAGTTGCGTACTGAAGGAGGCGTATGTCACATTCATAGACGAGACTATATAAAGAGAGTAAAGTTCGCGGTGGAAAGACATACCAAAATTATTCAAGTCTACCTTCATCATTAATACTACATCCATTACCTGCTTTGCTTTCACCTACCACACAAGACCATATATCTATCTTAACATGAACTTCAAAATTAGTCTCATGCTTGCTGTTCTCGAAAGTTTTGTATATGCTCAAGACTGCCAGTTTTCGCCAAATAATGCTGATGGTAACATCGAAGACGATACCTCACTGTGCCTTCCCCAGGGCGAAGACTCATGGACATTTGGCATGAGAGTATCCTTGACACAACTTCCTCTGCCGGGCTCGGAACCGGGAGAATCGGCTAGCTTCTTCATCTTCGACCATACGTGCAGAAGAATGGCACAGTACAGCCAGCCGGATTGCGGTATACCTTATGTTGCTATGGAGAACTTCCTCCCGCACGTTTTAACAGTCGATGCCGTTCATGCTAGTGTCGGGGGCCCGTTCTTTAGCTTCAGCTACGGAAATGGCCAATTCTCGATCAGAAACAACAATTGTGTTTGCAGCGACTCCAACTCTCCTCTCTTTACTGCTGCCCAAGGTTGCAGATGTGCATTCCCGATTAATGGAGACATCCAAGTTGAGAAGTTAAGACAGAGAGCAAGAGTCAACAGGACATAGTGATGTAGTCAAAGCAGGCCCTCTGATCGTTTTGTTAATGAAATAAGTGTAAGAGATTTTCTCGGTTAGTTACTATTTGGCAATTTAGAGATCTTTTTCAGGCAAAACAACCATACAGAATGTAAGGTTTATTTCAGATTCAGCCAAGTACTATATGTGTTAGAATTTTTCGATGTTAGCCAAGATGACAAGAGTGATTAGATTTACTAAGTTTGATATTTCAATAGCAGAGTTAAAGTCGCAGTAAACTCCCAAACCCTACTGAGATGTCGTGTAAGCATAAGTTGGATTGAATTTGGGGATGCCTTACACCCTTCGCCCAAAGAGCATCTAATCTAAGGACAAACTAGATATAAAATAAGGTACCGTAAACACTTGGTGATATGGTTATCGGTGATTCAGAGCAGTAGACGAAATATGCGTTTGATCGATCCGAACGCCAGGATCACTAACGATCTAACTGGCTATGTATTATATGTCAATAAACACCACGATAACTTATGTTAGGATCAAATAAAGAGCATAAAGCAGAAACAAAGTGATTAAAGAGTCAAATGAAAGAGTGAAGTGATCTCATTGACTTCAAAAATTGTATTCGTCGCTTGTAGATCCTTAAGACTCAATATGTCCTAAGTGTAAATCGTGTAAACATTAAACAGGTGGGTCATGGAAACTAGGTGTTGCGGAATAAATAATAGAAAGTTTAAGAAAGTACATATATGTAGTCAGAAGTTCATAAGCTTGTCCTGACAAATCATAGCTGAATTGTATCGGTAGTCTGATAAGGTATTGATATTTGAGCATAGCTTGTAGGACTTTTCACTAGTGTTATTCTTTCAAGTTATATGATGTTTTCTTTTAAACATAATCAGTTCACTTATCTTCGGCCTTGTGCACCTGTACCTAAATCAGGACATTCTGCAAGTATTACCGTACAAAGTTTACTGATAACTCCTAGATCTTGTCATCCGGGTTCAAGGAAAAAATTTAAAGTGTTCTACCGGAAAAAATGTACATGGTCATAGGGGATGTAATGTATTGCTTGCATCAGCCATTTCAAGAAGTAGTCAAGGTAACCAAGGACAGTAGAGTTTCATACTTAGTTTCCCCTCCTTCATAATGTAATCCTAAGACATCTGGAATCAAAAAAATGGCCACTGAAGCGGCCAAATTCAGTCAATTAACTATTTGGTGCTCTCTTCCGAGTGCGTGGATTGTTGCTTGATGCATATTTGGCCCTTGTGATTCATTTGATAAATGCGTCTATTGTCCGGTAATCGATTTTAGAAATTACATCCAGTCTATTCCTTTGTATGAAGGTGAAGCCTGTGCCATTTACTACTGAAGTGACTCAGGTTCCACCCGCACATACCAGATGTCATGGCTAGGACTCTCAGATCTTTGACCCAGTTGTTACGAGCTCTGGACTTTAGGCTTAACAGTGCTGTTTTGCCAACACTCTTGCCATCCTTGAGAGCTAGATTAACCTAATGCCTTACAGTGGACTCCCCCTTGTTGAGTATTGTAGTACCGACAGTACCGACCAAGGTATGTAGGACAAGACCGAAGCAAAATGATCATACATATTTGACTGGTTCAGGCATCACCTTGCAAGACAAACTTGAGCAAAAGTAGCCCACTATTTTTCTGCACACAAGTGAATGACATAGGGAGGAGCGCTTGATTAGTATGCCTTGTACGAGTACCATGTCGGAATGCTGCAAGATGGTCTGCTGATCGGCGGTCTCCGCCTCCGTCTCCGCCACTTTGACACTAAGAGCTGATCCATTTACTAGACAGGATTATTGTCGCTTATTACTACCTTCCTTCGACAGATCAAGTTCATTTTTGGAATCGGATAAGTGCACGAGAAATGGAAACCAAAAATGGGTCGAAGGCGCTACGGGGCGTGGCGAATGGACACGTAAGACTCTAAATCTGTGTATTCTTAGGTAACGAAATCAAGTACCGTACCACGCTTTGAGTTATCCTGAGCGACCTTCTTCTACCAGGCACCAGTAAATCTCAACTTAGAGTGAATACGGATCCGTAGGGTCTGGTGAGAACTTTCGTCTGTGGCAGAGCAGCAGGCGCGAAACCGAAGCTGAAAATTTCCAATATCCTCGTCAAGGCCCTGGCCTAACCTACGACAAAACAGACGGCTCGAAATCTAGTAAGCCGGTGTTTCGTTAGGAGAGAAGCAAGTCTGGGGGCTACTCTACCAGGATAATTGTCTGCACTATGCAGGCATAGGCAAAACTCAAATTGATTAAAGGTTGTTTGCACTATCAACGCTCCTCAACGAAGATGACCTACTGGCTGGCAGCTGGGCTGGTGAGATGGGAAGCGAGACGGAAGCGAGCCCATGCGCATTCTCGATGATGCAAGCCAGACCTGTCAAAACCGGCTCGTTACTAAAGCAGGCAGCTCATCCGTGCGATCAGCCGTCTCTGATCTGATGCATGCCACCACCACTGGCGATAATGTGCCTTGAGCCTTGAAGGGGGAGGGGAGCAGAATGCCTC
>JANIPN010219695.1:0-16140 GCA_027478595.1 Erythroxylum anguifugum | reverse complement strand
ACAACCATTTTTTCCTTAAAATGGCTTCTGCGGTGTGAAAAAGTGCTTTTGGGACTTCCAAAAGCCGAACCAAACAGGCACGAAGTCCAATGAGGAAAATGGTCCGATCAGTGTAGACCAAACCTGTATTAAGCCTATGATAGGAAGGGTCGATATGGATGTTATATATAGAGAATTAAGATCTCCTATAGCTGCTGATGAAAATCATGAACGTAAAGATACTCTGACTCATTCAGAGGTTCATGTATTCAGAAAGCTACAGAAAGGCTTTAACTCGTTTTGGCAACTTTTGTGAAGGTTCAGTAGATTTGTGCTTGTTTCGACTTTGAAAAGCTTGTTTGAAATTATAGAACCGAAATCAGGTATTTTTTGCATTTTTTTGTTTTTTCCCCTTTACGTTTGATTTTGGATGCGTAACGAAGGCTCGTTTGATGCATACATTGTTTATATATTTAATATGATAGTAACTCTACTAACATAATTAAAAAATAAAAATATATAACTAAAATAAATGCGCATTTCAAAGTTCTAACCAATGCGTGCTCTCTAACCCAATGAAAATGCGACCAAAGCATTGGGGTGTTTTGCAGCACTGGATACCCTCTTCTTGAATCTCTTAGGATTGAATACATCAACATCCTCTCCCCAGTGAGTTTTGTTCCTATGAATGGCAGCCACCTCAATCACCAGAAGTGTATCCTTAGGAATTGTTAAGCTCCCAAGTTTTAGGTCTTGTGATTCTTTTCTAAAATTCTCTGAGGCAAGACCCTAAAGCCTCATATATTCCAACACAACCACGTTCACGAGTCAACACATAGATACACATTAAGAGCTAGATTAGTTCTTGTCGGATCTGTTATGATAGATAGCGTAAGTAATTACCAGTTTTTATTTGGTTAGCATTTCTGCATCAGGAATTGCCTCTCCACATTGTTTCAAAACCTCTGCTGCCAGTCTTGTTGAGATATAAAGAATATGAGTTGTCTCATATTAAAGAAAGAGAGGAAAGTAAACTAACATATAAGCCTAGTGGGCTACTCCACCTATCACCAATTGGTTTTAGAATGGAACCTCACTTGGACTTGTATGTGGTCTAGCTTTCCTCCTTATGTGGGCCCGTAGGCCCATTGTAAATTCTAACATGATATCAGAGCGGGTTGCTCTAATGTAAGTTGTTAACACCTCGAAATGATAGATTATGTCACGTGTTAGACCCACACGTGAGGGGGTGTGTTGAGATATAAAGAATGAGAGTTGTCCCATATTGGAGAAAGAGAGGAAAGTAAATTAACATATAAGTCTAGTGGGCTACTCCACCTATCACCAATTGATTTTCGGATGGAACCTCACTTGAACTTGTACGTGATCTAGCTTTCCTTCTTATGTGGGCCCGTAGGCCCATTGTAAATTCTAACAAGTCTATCCTACAATTCTTGATGCTTACATAACGAGAACATCTTCCAAGTTAATCAGTTGGAGGAGGTCTCGTGCACAACGAAGAAGAGTGTTATGCACTCGATTATTTCGTCCACGTTCAGCTTTAGACTATCTTTAGAGTCGGAACTTCCTGATGCTCCAAGCACTATCCCAAGTAGGTCATCTCCATCATGAGACTTCAATTTATGGCTTGCTATTCCAGGGTCGTCTTCGGTTTTCTCTCTAACTTCCATATCCGAATATTTGATGGGGAAGGAAGACACCTAAAACAACCATTTTTTTAAAGAACAACAATCAATCATGAGAAAGAAGTGAAAATCAAGAACAGTGCATCTTAATTTTAAAACAAGAAGGTGAGGAGAAGTAACTGGCTGCCAGGGATAACGATGTCTGCCATTGAAGCTGCAGAGTATTTTTTAAGCTCTTCTTAGGCTCTAAAGGCCTCTATCCCTTTGTTGGTTTTATTTACGCGGAGAAAACTTTCTCAATTTTTATTGAATAGAAGTTTGTCTATTTATACAGTTTTTTCCAACTAAAATTTAAAAATAAGATAACATCTAATCTAAATCAACATAAAATAAAATCTGAACTTAAAGAAAAATATTATGATAATATCTTTGACTATTTCAAAGTCACATGTTCAACACTACTCCTTGACTTTGATACTGCAAACTTCAAGCATCTTGTTTTTTTCTTTTTCGTTTGTGATCCCATAATTTCGCTGTTAGGCTAGGCATGATGCTGCAATTTACTCCTCCTCCTCAAGTTGATCGTTTACAGCTTGTTTGGCGTCTCACACTTTTTGTTGTGGGTGATTTTTTTTTCTCAATGTGGGCATGGTGGATATAAATCATCTTTGTTTCTGTTGTTGTTGTTGTCGATCTTGTTGAAACTCTTGTTTTTGTTTCCTCCTGAATTTTTTTCTTTTCTTTGTACATCCTGACTTGAGTCATTGTAAGATTTGTTGGCAAATCCGGAACGTCGTAGTTTTCATCTACAGCTTCCTACGAGTCATTTGCTTCAAAGAAGGCTTGATGTGTGGTTTTTGATTTGTGGTGTGGAAAAGTGTAGAATGAGTTATGGGTTATGGGTTTGTAGGCTTAGAGGTCCCTTAAGATCAAGAGAGCTCTGATACCAATTGTTGGTTTTTTTTTATGTGGAGAAAACTTTCTCAATTTTTATTGAATAGAAGCTTGTCTATTTATACAGTTTTTTCCAACTAAAATTAAAAAATAAGATAACATCTAATCTAAATCAACTTAAAATAAAATCTGAACTTAAAGAAAAATATTTTGATAATATCCTTGACTATTTCAAAGTCACATGTTCAACACCCTTGAACTGTTGAACATAACTATTGCCAAAGGCTGTATGTGATATTATATCATTTGTAAGCTTTCGGAACTCTTCATTTATATTGATTTTAAAGCGTGGATCCTCAGCCACAATGGCCCTATTTTTCCATTCGTCATGCATCGCTAGGGTGCATTCTACCATTTTCTTGATCATAACCTTTCAACATAGTTACAGATTGGACAAAAACAAATTAAACTCTATAAATCACAATAACTTAAGCAAGTTATCAAGTATTATGGTTTAAAACTTGAGCATATTAATGGAGAAAGCAAGATTGAGTATTTTTGTGCCTGGCCCAGTCTTCGCCACTTACAAAAATCAATCCATTCTATCATTGAGGTACTCATCTTGGGTTTGACATAATATCCAATGAGTCTTATCAGTGAGGTACTCATCTTGGGTTTGACATAATATCCAATGAGTCTTATCAGTGAGGTACTCATCTTGGGTTTGACATAAAATCCAAATCTATTTAAGAGTATTTGTTTGGCTAGTTCAGCATCGGATATATCAAGTCTTGACTTCGTCCCGAGGCAGTACAATATCACTGGTCCGGAAGTCTCCAAAAAGACGCATCCTATTAGAAATTGCTTAGGACAGTATAAGACGTGCAAGAACTCTAGCATGCACGTAAAGCATGGCGGAAAAGGAGGAAGAAGCTAACCATATTGAGAGGACCATTTGTGGTGGAAGGGTTGAGCTTTATGAACGATGGCAATAGATTCGATATCCAAATACTGCTTGATATGCATCCTGGTTCAGTTTCTTCTTCTTAGGTTGTCCCTCATTACTGCTTGATATGCATTCGATATCCAATACTGCTTGATATGCATTCGGTGCATAGCTAAATATGGTTGTCCCTCATTAATCCTTTTTCAACTATTTGTCCCTTTGTTTTACCTTTTCTTTTCTTTTCTTATTTCTTACCCGTAATCTAAATTTAAACGGGGAAAAATCAGCAAACATAAGAAATAATTCAAAACTTTTTTACTGTTTTAGTGATATATATTTGCTAATGCCAAAAAAAATTGTATTTATCATTTAATTTGGTTGATATATGCATTCTTAAAATTTTATGTAGAAAAGCGTAGAAAATTTGACCAATTCTTTTAGCATTGATGAATTATCAAAAAAGAATGAGGCTTTTCACCGCATTAAACTCAATAATGATTAGCTTGAATATCTGCTTCTTAATTAGTTGTTTCTTTTTATATTACAAATAAAACTACATTTTAGTATTCGTCCAAAAAAGTATTTATAAATATGCAATTTATATATGATCCAAGTAAAAATATCATTTTTATTTTCAATCAAATCAATGTTATGAATACCATACTCGGTGCATTTTCTATCCAATACTAAACTCAACAATGATTAGCTTTATATAAAACTGTCATAGTTGCTTCTTTTTCTATTACAAATGGAACTACTAAAACTAAATTATAATACTCAGCTAAAGGTACTTAAAAATATGCAATTTTTACATGATCTAACTAAAAATACCAGTTTTGTTTTCAATCAAAAAAATGTTATGAATACCATACTAATACTAATACCAGATTTAGTTATAGTATGGTATCGTACTAGTTTTAGTTAATATTAGGTACCATTTCGGGTAATTTTTAAAAATGATAAAATAGTCCCTAAAATTTTAAAATTACAAAATAGTTCTTCAATATGTCATATTATATAATTTTTAATTTTACATCGATCAGGTCTTTAAAAATCATAATAATAGAAATTTGAAATGGCAACAATCTATTTATTTATATTAATATTACTTTTCACATATTTTACATATAAATAATAACCATAATTAATATATAAAAGAGATTACAAAAATATAAAATTAATCCATACAAGAGTCTAAAAGAAGAGCACTGAAGGGACTTTAACTATATACTACAAACTAATAAGGCGAAACTATATGGTTAAGGAGCTATACAAATGAGCTGAGGAACTGCATATATCATATAAATATAAATAATTTAAAGATGGAGGGCTAACTATTCATATGGAACAAGTAATAAGACCATTGCTTAATTAGGAAAAAGCTTGATCAGGCTATGGTTAACGGAGATTGGATGCTGGGATTCCTAAGAGCAAAGCTTCCTTTAATAGCAATCTCCTATTAGAACATTGTCCAATACTAGTTCAAAATATATTAAACAGGAAAAGAAGATGTTTTTCTTTTAGATTTAACAATTACTTGATCGGGTTAGAAGGATATAATATAGCTATTGATAAGGGAGTGAATGCTAAAGTGACAGTCATTAGTATGTACAAATGTATGAGAAAGATGGAGATTGTCAAAGGGGAGTTAAAGTAGCTACACAAATCCTCTAGGCATAATACCTACAAGGTAGTATTGGAGGCTAAATTTTTTTTGAAAAAAGCTTAGGGTGAGTTATATAATCACCCTCAAGAATAAGCAACTAAGGAGCAGGGAAGTTGTTACCTTAGCGTACTATACTAGATTGCTGAAAATCAACAATTCCATATTGAAATAAATAGCTAGAGCAATCTATTTGAAGGACGGGGATAAGAGTACAAAATTCTTCCAAGGCTATACCGGAAAGAAGGAACGACAATATGATAACATCCTTAAAGGATGAGAATGATGTACTTCCTACATGAAAAGAAGAATTGCATGGAGAAGCCTACAATTTTTCCCTAAATACTATAAAAGGATTGAAAAGCAATATTGTTTACTTCCAAATCCTTAGTGACTTAGCAAAAAGTCTAATTCAACCATTTAGGGTAATGGAGATGGAAAAGACACTTTTCTCTTAGCATCCCCAAAAGGCCTCAGCCCCTGAAGGATATAATACTCATTTCTTCCAACAAATATACGGGCAGACTAGATCAGTAGTAACTAAAGAGGCTAAATTATTAAGAGTACTTGTACTTTTTCCATTTATATATAAAAATAAATGATGTATGTCAAATTAAATTAATAACTTTGTTATCAACTATTATAAAAAAATGTGTATTGATAAGCTCAAATTAAACGTAAAAGCATAACTTAGATTCTAAAAACGTATACATAACTTGAACTTTAAAAATATATACACATCTTATATTGAAAGTAAATACTCTAAGAATCATTATTACCAACTACTAGTGATATGAAAAATGTGAAATAAATTATGTAAAATAACAAGAAGAAATAGAGCAATAACACTTCTTAACAATCATATGATATAAAAATGTAAGTGAACTTTAGTAACTTATATAAATGATTGCTGCATTTTTATAACTATAACCCATTTTGTGTAATTACATAATTCAATTATAAACTCACAACTATAACCCAATTTGTTTGATTATATAATTCAACTATAAACTCATAATTACAACCTATTTTGTGTGATTGCATAACTCATCCGAAAAATCACAACTATAATTTATTAAATGTGATTGCATAATTCAACCATAAAATCACATTTAGAACCTATTTTTATGTGATTACATAATTCAACCTTAAATTTATAACACATTATGTATGGTTACATAATTCAACCATAAATTCACAACTTTCTAACTTTCTATCAATATTATAATTTTAATTTTCATTAAATATCATTCTTTCTAGTTTTTCTCTATAAATAATAAAGAATGAACACACACGCATGTATAAATAATCCTTAAGCTTTATTACAAATGAATCATTTTAATTTAGTGCAATATTAATTGATTTAGGAAATTAGTTAAATAAATTACAAAGTTTAGATATAACGATATAAGAATTTACACTAATTTATATAATTTAGATATTATTCTCGAGAAGATAGTTAATATTTACAAAATTAAAATTTAATTATTGATTTATTTCTAAATTCTATAACTAGATAATCTTACATGTTAAAGTAGGAACATATTTAATTAATAATAATTAATTAACTCACTTTACATTTTGACATAACTAATTAATCTCGGTTATAAACTTGCAATTGATAAAAAAATACAAATTCACAAGCCACTCAAATTATCAGTGACCCACGATAATTTATTCTATCAAGCATTGAAGGGTCAAGCTACAAAATTAAAAAGCCACCAAGTGTCTACAAGCTTCTCTATTCTCTAATCTCTAACTGGAACTTTCTCCAGGACACTCTCCATGATGCTGGTGTCCCTGATCCATTGGTGAATTTAATTATGGGTTGTGTCACCACGGTGAAGATGCAAGTGTTATGGAATGGGCGCCCCTCTACCGCGTTTCTACCTAGTCGGGGTCTCTGCCAGGGAGACCCCTTGTCTCCCTATCTCTCCCAATTGATCGAGCTGCGTGTACAATCTGGCCACTGGAAACCTTTTCGGATTGGAAGGCATGGACCCCAGATCTCCCACCTTTGCTTTGCCGATGACATGATTTTATTCTCTGAAGCTTCTGACGGCCAAATGCTGGAAATCCTGGACTGTTTGGCTCTTTTCTGCGCTGCTTCGGGCCAGCGAATTAGTGTCCACAAGACCAAAGTTTATTTCTCTCCAAACGTCTCCTCGATTGTTTATGGGAACATTGTTCGTCTCTCAGGCTTTGCCCAGGCGTTGGAAATTGGTAAGTATCTGGGGGTTCCAGTTCTTCATCGCTGAGTTACCAAATCCACTTATTCTCACATACTTCACAAGGTGCGCGCTCGACTCTCTGGTTGGCAAGCGGATGGCCTTTTTATGGCAGGCCGGGTCACGCTCTGTCAATCGGTACTTGGGGCCCTTCCTTTATATACTATCCAAACTGCTAAGGTCCCCAAAGGTTTACTTCATGAGATGGTCAAATCTTGTCGCCAGTTCATCTGGGGTGCTACTCCGGAGCGGAACCGCATACCTCTTGTCTCCTGGCATCAAGTCTGCACCCCGAAGGCAGCTGGTGGACTGAAAAATATGGTCGCCATGAATGATGTGGCTCACATGAAACTTGGCTGGTCTCTCCTTCGGGAGCCCCATAAGTTTTGTAACTAAGTCATTCGAGCCAAGTATAAACTGGATCAACACTTTCCCCAGGTGCTGCCTCCCAAAGCTGATGCCACTCCTCTTTGGCGTAGTATTTGTGCGACTTTCCCTATGTTATTGGCTGGGGCGAAATGGATGGTGGGCACTGGGCGTTGGGTTCGTTTTTGGTTTGATCATTGGGTGCCAGGAGTCTCTGAGCTTTTACTCTCTTATGCTGTTGCTGGGGTTCCTGTAGACCACTTAACACGCAAAGTAGGTGACTATGTGGACTGCCATGGTAGTTGGGCGTGGGCTGAGTTTAGCGGATTTCTCCCTCATCAGATCCTCCTTCAGATTGCCGCCGTTTTCCCCCCTCGGCCTTCTCAGGAGGAAGATCACCTGTATTGGTCATTTGAGCCCAGAGGCACCTTTTCTACCCGATCTGCCTATTAGTTCATCTGTCAGAATCGTTGGCCACCCCAGAGTCAGCTTTGGCACTTAATCTGGGCCTGGTAGGGACCAAAACGTATCCAACTTCATTTGTGGCTTGTGGCCAAAAACCGACTTATGACCAACGGTCGGCGGTTCCAATTCTCCCTCACGGATACCCCAGCTTGTGTGGATTGTCCGCTGCATGAGGAATCCCTTTCCCATGTGTTCCGCGATTGTTGGAGGGCACGTGTCATTTGGGACCAACTTCTTGGCCGCCGACACCGGCATGTGTTTTATTACAGTGCCTTTTCCTCTTGGCTTGCATGTAATCTCCGTCAGCCAACTGGATCCCGATGGTCAAGTAATTGGCCTTTACTATTTGGTGTGGTTCTTTGGAAACTTTGGGCATGGTGAAATGACCGTTGCTTTAATCTTGGCGCGACCACTGTACATCACTTAGGAGAAATCCACTCATACGTTCAAGAAGCGATATTGGCCCAGCAACTCCAGGGAGATGTTGAGCCTATCGGTGCGAGAGTTCGCCAGACTCTTGAGGTCTATTGGCCGAAGCCAAGTGAAGGATGGGTTAATCTGAGCACGAACGGTTCCTCCAAAGGGCATTCCGATCAGGCGACTGCTGGTGGTCTTATCCGGGATGCTGGTGGCTGTTGGCTAGTTGGCTTTGGTGCCAATTTGGGCTGTTGTTCATCCTAGCAAGCGGAACTTTGGGTTGTCTATCATGGCCTCACCCTCGCCTGGTTTCACGGTTATTCCCGGGTGGATTTGACCATTGATTCTGCATTGGTAGTTTCCAGCCTCACATGTGCGGCTCCACGGGATGTTAATTCTTTGCTTTCCGCGATTCGCGAGATGCTATCACGCAATTGGGTTGTGCGGGTGCGGCATATTTTTAGGGAAGGCAATCGCTGTGCCGATTGGTTAGCCAACTATAGTTATCGTCTTCCTATTGGTGTTCATTGGCTTGGTGAGCCTGTTGTCGAACTCTCCTCGCTTTTGTTTGCTGATGCGGTTGGGGTAGCTGTCCCTCGTGTCACTTCCTTGCAGTTAATTTTCTTTTGGGTGTATAACCCGTTTCCTTTGATTAAAAAAACAAGCATTTTAAAAAAGATGCTTTCTGCATCATTGAATATCACCATCATCAATCTTGACTTTGACGGCTTGTGAAACCCAAAGCAGAATAGTTAAAGAAAATGTAGCAGACGACATGAAAAGAAGTAGTGCCAAACGAAGATACAATGATAGAAGTAGTGATGGATGACGACGTTGCGACAGTGGCCCAGAGCAGCAACAACAACGGAGAAGATACTCAGTATCGACAAAGAAGCAGCATCGATGGAGA
Organism: Erythroxylum anguifugum; assembly: GCA_027478595.1. NCBI lineage: Eukaryota > Viridiplantae > Streptophyta > Magnoliopsida > Malpighiales > Erythroxylaceae > Erythroxylum > Erythroxylum anguifugum. Next base: position 6,626 of record JANIPN010219695.1, on the reverse strand, counting down.
ACCAATAGGCTGGACAGAGCAAAAGCAAACGGGGGGGGGGGGGGGGGGCGGGAGATGAGAGAGTCGACAGATAGAGATAGATGCGTGAGTTAGTGTTTAAGTTTAGCTATATGTTTGTGTGACAGGCGGCAGGCATATGCTTCATCCTTAGATTAGTTTTTTTTAAAAAAAATTTAATCCTTAAATTTTTTGTATTTACAAAACTTCACTTGAATTCAAGAATTTCACTCTATTTTCATTAATTCATACACTGATTTCTTAGGGGAGAAAAAGAGGGACTAAAATAGTCCATCGCTACCTAACAAAATAGGAAATAATCAAGTAATTACGGAAATCATGTACAAATAATATTATAGAGATATACATTCTATAAATACAAAGAAATCAAATCAATTCTAATAATGGTAAACCTAACACTCCCCCTCAAGTCGTTGAGTGGATATACCCACTTTGTTCTCGAAATATTGAAATTGGGCTAAAAGATGCTTCCATAGCCATTTGCCATATAGGATCTAAAAGATGCTTCTTTTAGATCCTACATGGAAAATGGCTATGGAAGAAGAAATACAAGCATTACATAAAAACCAAACCTGCAATGTGGATTGCAGGTTTGGTTTTAGATCCTACATGGCAAATGGCTATGGAAGCATCTAGAAGAAGCATCTTTTAGATCCTACATGGAAAATGGCTATGGAAGAAGAAATACAAGCATTACATAAAAACCAAACCTAGAAGTTGGCACCAAGTTAGCCCAATTTCAATGTTTTGGGAACAAAGTGGGTATTTCGTGTGAAATACAATCTCGATGGCTCCATAGCAAAACACAAAGCCAGGCTTATTGCAAAAGAGTTCAATCAAAATCCAGGGATTGATTTCAATGAAACCTATTCCCTAGTTATTAAAGCATCATCTGTGAAGGTCATTATATCACTTGCTGTATCTTTTGGTTGGGATATTCAACAAATTGATGTGAACAACGCATTTTTGAATGGTGTTTTACAAGATGAAGTTTACGTAAATCAATGACTAGGTTTTGTCAATCAGTAGTATCCATCCTATGTGTGCAAACTCTCCAAGGCTCTATATGGATTAAAACAACCTCCACGAGCTTGGTTTCATACTCTCAAGCTTGCTCTAAACAGATGGGGTTTCTAGAATTCTAAAAGTAACACTTCACTTTTTTATTGCAATCAACATGGGCTCCTCACTCTGCTGCTTATTTACATTGATGATATTTTGGTTATTGGCAATCATTCTGATATGATTCAGACTGTTATGCAGAAGCTACACAACCAATTGCCTTAAAGACATTGGGTGTTATTCACTTTTTTTTGGGTTTTGAGGTAAACAGATCATCAATAGGTCTCTTTCTCTCACAAAAGAAGTATTTGAAAAACTTACTTGTCAAAGTAAATATGGCTACCTCAAAACCATGTTCCACTCCCATCTCCCCAAGTGTGAAACTATCTCTTTATGATGGAGCTCCATTTGATAATCCATCTTTGTATTGAAGTCTTCTTGGAGGTCTTCAATATCTGTGTCACACTCGTCCTGACATTTGTTACACAGTTAATAAATTAAGTCAATTTCAAGCTCATCCTCTTCAGCCCCATTGGATTGCTCTAAAAAGGGTTCTTCGTTACTTACGTGGCACAGCTGATTATGGATTGATGTTTAAACCTTCACACCTTCCTTTCCAAATCAATGCAACTGTGACTTTGATTACGTAAGCTTCATTGATGATCGAAAGTCGACTTCTGGAGGATGTGTCTTCCTAGGGGGGGGAATCTAATCTACTGGAGCTCTAAGAAACAACATGTGGTAGCTAAATCTAGTACAGAAGCAAAATATCAGGCATTATCACAATTATCAGTGGAAGTCATATGGCTGACTTCTTTTCTTCAAGAAATTGGTTTCTCTCCTTCATTTAGGCCCATCTTGTGGTGTGATAACAATGGTGCTCGAGCTCTCGCACAAAATCCCGTCTTCCTTGCACGAACAAAGCATTTCAAAATTGATGTGCACTTCTTACGGGATAAAATTGCAGATGGAGTCATTGAAGTCAAGTATGTCGCCTCTGATGATCAGCTAGCATATTTGTTTACAAAACCAATGGCTGCATTAAGACATTCATCTCTCTGTACAAAACTCAATCTCTTGTCTTCACAAGATTTGAGTTTGAGAGGGGATGTGAGAGATAGTAAGAAGTATAGAGGCCCGGATAAAAAGAACAGTGAGCATCACAAACCCAAATACAAGTACATTCCAGAAGCAGTGAAAATTCTTGAGTGTTCTACATCTTGCCAAAAATAGAATTATGTTACAACAAGAAAAAGGAATATTGTGTATAGATGATTGGTTGTTGCAATTGCCCTTTTGTTTTTTTTTCGTATATATATACAGTCATATAATCTCTGTAAGTTTTTAACATAAATAAAAGTTCTTCTTACAATCCCACATTCCAAACTTGTCATGAAACTTTAAGAAAATCTGACTTGTCGTAGCTTTAGTAAGGATGTCTGCCAATTGATTTTCAGATTGTATCTTGTAAACCTTCAAAGTATTATTATCAAGTTTTTCCTTAATAAAAAATCTATCCACCTCCACATGTTTCATCCGATCATGTTGTATGGGATTATGAGCAATATCACATGCCACTTTATTATCACAGTACAAACTAATAGGTTGAGTAGTTGTATATCCTAAATCTTCAAGAAGAAGATTTATCCACAATCCTTCACAAAGTCCAAGTATCATACCTCTAAGTTCAGCTTCTGCAGATGATCGAGCTACCACATTCTGTTTTTTACTTCTCTATGTAACAAGATTTCTACCCACAAATGAAAAATATCCAGATGTGGATTTTCTATCACTAAGGTCACTTGCCCAATCAGCATCCGTATACACTTGAATTTCTTGTTCAGTTGAGTTCCTTCTAAACAAAATTCGTCTTCCTGGTGTAGCCTTTATATACCTCAAAATACGAGTTACTGCATCCATATGTTGCTTACCTGGATTATGCATAAACTGATTGATTATACTCAAGGCGTATGCCAAATATGGCCTTGTATGAGCAAGATACATAAGTTTTCCTACCAATCTCTGAAATTGTCCTTTTTCAGTTGGAGTTTGATCTTCTTCCACGCACAGCTTCAATCCTCCTTCTGCTGGAGTAATTGCTGGTTTACATCCTGTCATTCCTGTCTCCTTCAACAAATCCAATGCATATTTTCGTTGATTCAAGAAGATTGGTGTCTTTGATCTTGAAACCTCAATTCATAAGAAATACTTCAAGCAACCAAGGTCTTTCATTTCAAAGTCTTTTGATAGATGTTCTTGCAACCTTCTTCTCTCTTCCGGATCATCTCCTATAACTATCATATCATCAACACAAATAATAAGTGTTGTAATTTTCCTATTGTTCCTTTTAAAGAACAAAGTATGATCTTGATTACTCTGTCGATAACCTAGAGATGTCATTGATTTAATGAATTAACCGAACCAGGCTCGTGGTGATTGCTTGAACCTATATAGTGCCCTTTTCAACTTATAAACCTTCGTGCCTTCTGAGTTCTCAGTTATGCATCCTTATGGAAAATCTATATAGACTTCCTCAGACAGTTCTCAGTGCAAGAAAGCATTCTTCACGTCGAATTATTTTAATGGCCAATCTAGATTTGTCACTAAGGACAACAAAACCTGGACCGTATTCATCTTGGCAACAGGAGAAAATGTCTCCGTATAATCAATGCCATATGCTTGGGTATATCCCTTCGCAACCAATCTCACCTTGCGCCTTTTAATTGAACCATCTGTATTATATTTTAATTTATACACCCAACGACAGCCAACAGGTTTCTTTCCAGCAGGGCATTCAACCACATCCCATGTTTCATTCTTTTGTAAGGACTTCATTTCTTCATTCATTGCCTCTCTCCATTGATGATCAGTTAGAGCCTCCTGTACACTTTTAGGAATAGATACACTAGACAATTGATTCATAAATGCAAGATTTGATGAAAGCAAATTAGAGGTAAAATTAATTATAAGATACTTGACTTTACTAGAAAAATCAGGTTCATAAGTAACATTTGGAATACCTCTAGTACTGCGATTTGGTAATTCTTTTCTGGGCATGGAAATACCTTGGGAGGACGATTGGTTTGGTACTTCTTCATGCTCCACTTCTTCTGTATGATTCTGTTCAAACTCTTGATTGGGTTCACAAATAGTGGTTTATGTGACTTCTTCGACAATAATTCTACTGCTACTCTCATTTTCATCATATACGAGAGTTTGAATTTCATCATGGTACTCTCCCTGAATTTTTGGCTCTCCTTTAAAAACATGACATTTTCATACAACACGACATCCACAGTAACAAACATTTTCCTTGTTTGAGGATTATAGCATCTATATCCCTTCTAATGAGGAGGATAACCTAAGAACACACATTTCTCAGCTCTTGGTTCTAGTTTACTTTTGTCCTTCTTATGTAAATGAACATAAGCTACACACCCAAAAACCTGAGGAGTTAAATAAATCTACAATTTTAGGACTAACTTCAGTATCCATCAAACAATTAATTGGTGTTTTATATTCAAGTGTCCTAGAAGGAACCCAATTAATTGAGTAAACTACATATGACAATGCTTCACCTTAATATTGAGCCGACATCTGTGCTTCAGTTAGAGTAGCCCTGACTACTTCCAATAGATGGCATTTTTTTCGTTCAGCTATCCCATTCTGTTATAGAGTATTAGGACATGTATGTTGATGAATGAATCCTCTATCTGCCAAAAAGGAATGAAGTTTAGACTGTATATATTCTCCTCCATTGTCACTTCTCAAGACTTAAGTTTTTTTTCTTATACTGTGTTTTGATCATTTTGCAAAACTGTTGAAATAAACTTCCAACTTCACTCTTGGATTTCATCATCCAAAGCCAGGTCATTCTTGTGCAATCATCAATAAATGTAACAAACCACTGTGATCCTCCTAAAGTTGAAATTTTTGAAGGACCCCATTCATTAAAATGAATGATCATAAAAGGTTTTGGACTTTTATTTGAATTCAAAGGAACAGAAGTTATGTGACTCTTTGCAAGTTCACAAACATCATAATACAAAGATGAAATATCTGTGTCTCCAAAACAAATTAGGAACAATTTTTTGATATAACCAAACGATATATGTCCTAGTCTTCGATGCCACAACCTAATATCCTCTCCATTGTTTGAATCAACTGCCAATGATCTACCCAATTTGTCTGAATCTTCACTGTCTAGATCTAAATAATACAGCTTCCCTCGTCTAATACCATAACCAATCGCCCTCCTTGTACAAATGTACTTAAACACACAAGAGTCGGTCCAAAAAATCACAACACATAATAAAGCTTTGGTTATTTCGGAGATAGATAGAAGACAATATTTCAAAGATGGAACAACAAGAATAGTATCAAGTTTTAATTCATATGGAAGAGAAACAACTCCTTGGCCAATGATAGAGGATTCACTACCATCAGTAATAGATATATTTGATAAACAAGAGGGTTTAAGATTTTTAATTTGTATAGCATCAAATGTTACATGATCAGTGCAAGCAAAATCAATAATCCATATACTACTTAAAGTTTTTAAAGTACAAGCCTTAACACTTTGAACATCAGTACCTGTGATTGTCACCAATGCTTTGCTTTATTAGTAACGGTAACAACTGCTGCAAGGGGTGTTTGTGACTTTCTCTTTGGTGCTTTGTTGTGATCCCACCATTCGAGATACCCTATGATCTCAAAGCAACGTTCTTTGGTGTGGCCTGGAGTATTACACTGAGTACAAGAGAATTTGCTTTTCCCTTGTGAACTGCTTCGCACGATTCTTTATTATCAAGACAATAGCATCATCGTTCGATGTCTTTGTTTTGAGAGTTGCATGACTTAATGTAACACCCCACTCCCGCATGACCCGAACCCGACATCGATGGTGATATCTGAGTCCATGACCTGTGAGGGTGGCGTGCTACATCAGTCAAAACTTAGTATACATTTTTTTTTGAAACACAAACATACATTATGCAGAAAACAGTGGACAATTTGGGCCCGTTCTAATTTATAAATATTTTCAGTCATAACAATACACTCAACAGTATTTAGAATAACCATTTAATGTACACAAACCATAATCAAATTGGGCCCAATTTTATGCATAAACAAATCATTGAACACATTACAATCGGTAGAATTTCAGTAGCCCATTTGGGGCCCATTATAACTACCACTACATGGAATTTGTCATTTAGCGACAGAGAAATACCGACGGTCATTCAACCGTCTGTAATTAGCGACGGACAAACCAATACCGTCGGTATATTAATGGACATTTTCGACGGAATATAGTTCCCTTGCTATTTTCGGAGGGAAAAATTCCCGGAAGTTTTAGCGACGGAAACTACCGTCAGTATAGTAATCAGATTTGCGACAGAACATAGTCCGTTGCTAGTTTTGGAGGGAAATATTCCCGGTGGTTTTAGCGACGAACATATACCAACGGATTGGTGCCATCGTTAAATAGCGACGGTATTTGTATACCATACCGTCGGTATATTAAAATTAAAACCGGGTGAGCT
>JANIPN010218392.1:0-16178 GCA_027478595.1 Erythroxylum anguifugum | reverse complement strand
TCGGCTATCATATCTCGAAGCGACTGGTACTATCTTCCTAGTGAAGCGTTACGACAGCGCTAGTTCACATTATCTCAGCGTGTAGCAAATCCTCCATTTGCAAATATAGTCTGGCCCGTAATCCATCCACCCTCGGTACACAAGAAGCGTACAATAGGAGCAATATCCGCAATTTCTGTTAATCGCCCGCCCATGCCCTGACTCTTAAGAAACGCTACAGAATCATCTGTTTCTTGTGGGTAGAAGAATGCTGCTCGTGTTAGCTATAGAAGTGACGGTGTAGTGGATGAAGGGACTGATCTTACGAGTGTCCATCGGTCCAGGCGCTATGGCATTAACAGAGATTCCTCTACCTTGAAGCTCCTTGGACACGCCGCGGGTAAAGTGCTCAACGGGTGCTTTGGATCCTGCGTAAGTTGTGTAGAAGCCAGTATAGGCGGCCAGAAGGGCAGTGACGATAGTTATGAACTTGCCGCCATCGGCCAGATGCTGCGCGCCACCTTTGAGTATGAAAAAAGCAGCTTTAGAATTAACTGCGAACATCTGATCGTACTCGGCTTCGGTAACTTCCGTGATAGGTTTTTTGAGCACCATACCAACAGTGTTGACAACAATATCAATCTGCGAGAAATCTCTGAGAACAGATGTGAATAGCTTATCGACACCTGCCTCGGTCGTCAGATCACCTTGATAGAACCGCACCTTCAGTGAGGAATAATCTTTTTGGAGCGTGCCGGCGAGTTTGTCAGCGTCAACCTTGGATTTGTCCGAGTTGTAGTGTAATGCTAGATCAGCTCCAGCTCCAGCCAGCTCCAGAGCTACTTTGGCTCCAAGGTTTTTAACGCCCCCAGCAATGAGTGCAACCTTTCCAGAGAGCGCCATATCGATAGTGTAGAAAGCAGTTGCGATTATGAGGAATTGTTGCGAGTGCAAAGCGCGGGTTCCGATTCGATTTTTAGTGTCTATTTCGACTTAATCGTCCTATTTATACCCATGACTTCCAGCCCACTTGGCAAAAATACAATCGTCGTCATCATCTTTCGTTCATGAGATACACCAATAGTCTCGAGAGATACAACACCCAAAGAGGAATGGAGCAGGCTTCCTAAGGCCGGCATGACAGCTCCCGCCAAGGATCTTGAAAGATGTATGCATATTCTTAAACGGGGATAACGCAGGTTTGCGGCTGACTAGTACACTAAATGAAACGGTGCCTAGAAATTCCGTAAATTCCTTGTGGCGTGGGGCGAAGGTCTGTCATGCATTCTCCCGATCGGGCAGTGATCTTCACTAAACCTTGACGTGACGAACTTCTTTACAAGAAAAATAATCACTACGGAAGTCGCTATCAGTGAAAGTATAAGCCAGCGCTTCAAATGGAGCAAGTATCCACAAAAAGTTTACAGAACGCACTCCCTCGGAAATGCGGGTTGGTGTATCCTGAGACAGGAAAAATTGCCAGTAGGGCTAAAAGAACCACACATTAAAATGCCTCTAGTTCTTAGTTATAGGAAACCGGGTCTAGGATTACGCCGAATCGTGCAAGATTCGGCTCTGCGATGCGGTCGCCGTGGTAGAGTTTAGCCTTTGGAAAGACCCTAGCAACTCCTTTGAGATACCCCGAATTTATGTCGATCCAGATTACCATCCTTCGCAAGAAACCGTGCAAGCCGAGGGAGTCTAACCCACCGCGCATGGTTACCATTTGCCGTAGACCGCTCATGTGCACGCGATAAGACTCGATGTCGCCGAAGATAGCTTCATAGGACGCCATTTTCGCGACCGAACCTATCACCCAGTCGTTGCTTTGCTGCTCCTTGTCCCCAAGGGAACTATTGATGCTCTGTATAGCATTCTGCTTGAGCTTCAGCAGATTGACCAGAACTTCAGGTCTGCTTTGCTGGGAAGACAGGTGCGCCGCCGCTAACAGCATGACGACCATGAAGGTGCACTGCGACTGGAGCACGAAAGGGAACCATCGCGTCTTTAGAAGCCCGCTGTTTTCCGCCACGTCCAGTTCTGGGACATCAATTGCCATCACTGTGACATCTAGAGAGTTGTAAGCGCTGAATGATGTTGCACGATCGGTGACCTACAGTAGTCAACTAGCTCGGGGAAGATTGGCTGATGCGGAGCTGGATAAGATCGGAAGGGGTCAACGCGTCCGGCGCCGAGAATGCCCACTATGGGGCCAATACGGTGGTGTTCTTGACATTGTTCCTCCCCTTCACTTGCAGGCACATTTGTAGATCTCCTGTCGCCAGCGACCAACGTCCTCGTACTCTTCTCTTTCCCTGATCGCCGTTTAGCATCGCGCTGAGGCGCCGACTTAGACCAACCATGGCGCGCCGCGGATGAGCGAACAATTCGGCGGTTGAGCTGCTGCCTCGATTGTTGTGGGTCGCTTGTAACAACGAATTGGAAATTCTTATCGGTCATTTTTCTGTAGTGCAAGGCGAATTGACAGTTGATATAAGGGGGTACTATATTCCGATATAGTATAAGTCGACGCCCTCGCTAATTGGATTCTGAAAGTAAATGTAGCTGTTACAGTGTACAGGAACAAATTTTGATGAGGGGAAATACAGGTGGCACTGTGGTTGAGCCAAAAAATAATTGTGGTCCGGCATGAGGCTCGCGCAAATTCGGCCTTAAATGAGCACTCTCGGCCGATTGACCTCATCTTGCCAGTATGATCGGACCACAGACCTTATTTTCACCGCGCCATACATTAAAAGCAGAAGGGGCTGGTTTAAGCCCCAAAAGAGAAACTCTTCCAAATAAAATTAAAAATTTTCAGCGCCGCCATGAGCTTGAACTAGAAGCCGGAGATACGATCGATCGGAACGGACCCGGAAGATTTCAGAAAGCACTAGAAAGAAGCTCATGATGCAGTGCGTGAAGATTGCCAGCTTCACATCAGTATCGTTTTTGGCGCTGTCAAGATCATCTAATCCTGCATTAAGAGAATGAACAGCTAAAGCTGCGCTTGCTAGAGATTCAGGAAAATCCTCTTCATAATGAAACTTCGTTGGATGTAAATTCGTTGCAGATAAACAAAATGTTCAAACCATTCAGCGTATATTGAATAAAGGTCCGATCAATTTTGCTAAAGAAACTGAGCAGATAGCATTTGCGATAGCACCCGGAAAACACATGTTGGGGCGTGCCCACGGGGCTAGGAGACGAAGAGACGTGGCAAATGGGCCGACGACGAGAAGCGGTGCACGGTGTTTTGTGATAAAAACGTCCCCTGTGATGTGATAAAGAAGGGGAGCGCGTGTAGGGTTTATTAAACATGCGTAAGTCTGCTATCCTGAGCACCACCTACAGTCGATCGAAGACCGACCTCTCATACCTTCCGTTAGCTCCCTTCAAACATGAAATCACCGTATGCAGCTTCCTGATACTCTAACAACTCTTGCTGTTGGTCGAAACTGAGTCTGGGGATACAATCACATGCTTCCTCCCATGGCAGCGTATGAACCGGTAAGTCTATCCAGGAGTTGCCCACATCTGATCCACAGGCATTCGATCCCAACCAGTCTATTTCTAACACAAGCGCGCTTTGTAAATTAACGGACGAAAATAAAGGCTCTGGCGTTTGAGCCTGCCAAATTGTATGAAAGACATCGTGAATTCCATTTAGGTAATTGCCCTGCTAATTGCGAGCAGAAGTCCGTTCCGGAGAACTAGATCTGATGCCGTAGGTGCTCCATGCTGCGATACGTCCCCTTGTACTCCCTACAATACGAATAGCTGCACAATACTACTACCTGTTTTCGCGTCGCTTGGATTTGTGACGCTATCAAGGAATGTCCCATAAGCCTGATTCTCGACAGCCATGAGCGAAGAAATGATGTTGACGACAATTGTTGCGCATTTCTAACCGGTATTCCAAGTTTTGACCGTAGCATGTTGACCTCTTCAATTAGATCTCTATGAGTAGATAGTAACACTCGCAAGTCTTTCGCAGCATTAATGCACACGTCACATTGTCGCTGAACATGGTGCAGACTTTCCGTAACAATGAGATGTTTGGAAAGACGCCTGGCATGATAAGCGAGGGTAGGCAAGCATATCAGTATGTAAGTTTCAATATCAATATCGCCATCCAACTGCTTCAAATACGACGTCAGTTACACACTCGACCTTCAGAATCTGCGCTTGATTGACGTCCCTAAACCCATGGCTCATTCCGCTTTGGTAGCCGTGACTTACGATAACCGAAAAACGAATTAGTGACGAGTTTCTTGGGTGGGCACATATTATTGCTCGTAGAAAGTGGGTTCTCCTTGCTATTCTTAGGACGTGATCGCTTCACCTTTCGTTAACAAGGTTCCATGAAACCTGTCAATTCTGGCCACAATTTTGCCTAGGTTTAGATTTTGTTGGCTTTGGGTAATTTATGATGTTTAAGGACAGATTTGACGGTACACCTAGGCAGGAACTCTCACAATATTAGTTTTGGTCGAATAAAGTGTAAAAGAACGCTTCTTTTCATGGATAAATTGCCGAACTGTGGCATCTGTTATAAAAAAACAGCTCATACCTTTCTCTAACTATAAGCCATGGATTAATAGCTTGAAATTATTCACGGGTCCGTAACTCCAGTCTACTTGTAATTAATATTCGTGCGCCAGTGTTAATATATCATCGAACTGATTAAAAATCTAAGTTTAATTATTATTTTCTTGGTTTCTAGAACTTCAAATCAATGGTCGTTTGACCTTGGAGTCGATGCTTGCTCATCGTCTTTGGCCATCGTTTACGAACGTGGTGGTTTCAATTTTAATCCTGATGAAACATTCCCATTCAATTCCACATCGAGTCTATATCTAACGTGTCTTCCATCCCTCGATTTATCTATTTATTCAGTGCGAATTTCACAATTCGGCCAAGTAATGTCGTATCACCACCTAGCAGAGGCTCCAGTGGATGTTTCAAACTATTTTGGCGTCTCACAAAACATCACGAGTTTATTCACCTATATGAACCAGTACATATCACTTGTTATTACTCATAGCGGACAACATCATTCTATGCTAGGAGCATCGAGCCGAGTTCATAACGATTCTTATGCATACAGTTAGCTTCCTTACCTCATCTCCAAACTCCTAGACTCACGAGACTCGCTGAATACCTCATTACCCGCACCTGCAGCAAATCTTATGATTCCAGCAGTATCTACAGTCTACAGTCAGTTAGCTGCTACTATTCTTTCATTAACAAGCGATACGCTTTTTCCTTTCCAAGCTGAGAATAACGCAACTGTCACAGCAACAGTACACATACCAGAGACACATATACTCATGTCACAGTCATTGTTCTATACTTGTATAGCAATCCTAGCTTTTAATGTAATCGTGGCTATCGCATATTATTGGCACCGCCCTGAAAATATTATGCCTTATATGCCCACTAGTGTGGCTAACCTAATTCACAAGTTTAAAGGAAGCAGTATTGTTTTTGAAAGGGGCGTTTGGAATCAGCAATGGTTATTTGGATTCGGTAAATTTGTCGGCACCGATGGCAGGCTCAGAATCGGTATTGAACGATGGCCTTATGTACATCTGTTACCCGAAAAACTCCAACGAAACGATTTAAATCTTCTCGTGAACAGCACCAGTACTAGGGAGTATCTAAAAATTGGACTTTTTTAAATTGGCAGTTATTTCGACAGCCCTATCAATTAATATAGAAATGAAAATTGATTTTGAAGCGCATACAGTTACAAGGTTGAAGGTGTTAATTTTTGTAGCTCCTTGGAGTCTGGATAAAGGCATGCCATTCATCAGAACAAATCCAGATGACGGCTTTCTAAAAACAACTTAGAGTGGAAGGACATGCTGGTTCCTATCACCAACGCATGACCTATGATGAATACCTTCACGCTTGATAGGAACATTTTCGATCTGTAAGGGACGGATGATCAGGCTTAGCCAGGTTGCGCGCGGGATTTTGTATACGAATTTTAAAACTTTTAATTCCGGTCAGATTCAGTGGTTGGGCCAAACTGCTGAAATTTATTTACTGGAAAGTCAAGTATTATGCATAGAGTTCACCGATAAGGAGGGGCCAATACATTCTGATTAGTAGACCGCTCAAAGGCATCGAGGCTGTGTAAACAAGGCAATTGCAATTATGGCCCACCCGAGCTAAGCACCTAAATTTTGAACGGGACTACGCCACATTAACACCTGAATACTTTACAAGGCTTCATGTTACCGAGGATTGTTGTTGCCATTGTCTGTAAACAGTTTTCGGGGCCCACATCATACAATTATGTCCAAGTTGAGCACGTACGTATCCCCTAGCCTTAGGTTGTTAAGTCTCGACTGAGGCTATATTAAGGTGGAATTAATAAACGCTATTATTAATGTCGTTTACTAATTAGGCCGGGGGGGTTGCAGCTTACCGCAAGGCTGTGGCCATCTGTGGGATCTGCTTGAAGCATGCGGTGCGGGAAAAGGTGGGAATAGCAGAGCCTCGGCCTCCTCGATAACCACGTTTTCCGCTATCCCGTAGTGTCTAAAGTCTAGACGAATGATCGTTCGACACGCCCGCTAAGCTCGCGCAATCGAAGCGCCATCCCCTACCAAGACTCCCCACTAAATTTCCATTGGGCTCGGTGGTTTCCATGGGCTGTCATAGTCCTAATAATGGTCTCGTTCTGCGGGCGGTGAAAGGTGGCTATGTCGTGCAAGACAGCAGGCTATCGAGCTTTTTGCTCCCATCAGACCGGTGCAGCCTTTAAACCAGAGGCGCCCATCTCTTTCTTGTTTGCTGAATACTTTCGGAAATGCCCCTTTGAGTCTCGATGTCTTCCTTTGGTGAAACAGCGCCGTCGCAGCCGCGAATATCCCTCGTGGCAAACCAGGTATGGCATGCAACACCAAAAAACTCTAGACAATGAATGACGCTAACCTTTCCCGAAGGCTGTTTCGGGAATTCTCTTCGGCCTTGCGATCATAACCTACGCGGTCAGATCATATATTAGGTTCTTCGTCCAGAAACAATTCCACGTCGAAGATGGCATCCTACTCTTCGCCGTTCTCTGTCTCATCGCAACAAGCGGTCTGCACTTCGCGGCCCTGCCTTACCAATACAACTCCCTCTCCCTCATCCTCAATGCCGAAATCACCCTCGCACTCGAGCTTCTCCCTCAACTCCCGAAAATATCCAGGCTTTCAAATACCGCTGCCACGCTGTGGTGGTTCGTAATAGTGCCCGTCAAGCTTGCTTTTCTGTTTTTCTTCAGACGGCTGATCAGCCGCGTGCGGGATCTGAACATATTCTGGTGGGTGGCGGTGATTATAACAACGGCGTCTGGCCCGGTGTGCATAGCCGCGAGCTGGCTGACGTGCCCGTACTTTACGTCGACCGAGATCCTGAGTACGTGACCCACGCTCACCTTCTAACCACCTCCCTTGCCCCATGCTCCAATTGAAAAGATCGATCATACTGATACTCAGCAGGATGCTCCGGCCCCGTCGCTGACGCGCGTGTGATCCGCGATACAGCCATAACCACTGCGATGGACATAACGACCGACATCCTAGTGATTAGCATCCCCATACTACTCTTGTGGCGGGTGCGCATCTCAAGGCGGCAGAAGCTAGGTCTAGGCGTATCATTGTGCCTCTCGCTCGTCATGGTGGTCGTTGCCGTAACACGCATGGCCGGCATTCGACTTCCCGTGACCCGCGCCGTCGACATCGTGTGGCTAGCCTTCTGGCAGCAGCAAGAATGCAGTATCGCTGTCATTATGATTTCAGTCAGTGCGTTTAGGGGACTGTTCACGGGCAAGCCTTCCAAGGTGGATAGTCCGGTGCCGAGGACCAGCTGGAGTTGGAGGAGGAAGGCGGGGAAGAAAATGAGTACTAGCACCGCGACGGAGACGACGGCGAGGAGCGACAAAACGGGCGGCAGTGGCGCGGAACGGCTGCCTCAGATCCCGAGCGCGACGTTGACCGGTATGAGGACTACTATTGAGAATGTGAGGGGGTCGACATTGTGGACTACAGATGATGATCCTGAAGGTTTGGTGTTTGGTCCGCGGCTCAGCCAGAGGGAAGCTGAAGAGAGGCAGGAAAGAGAGAGATTCCTGGAGGCCCGCCAAATCTGACTGTCTAGGTACTTAACGGCTATTATATAGACTAATTATGATTGAAAATATTGATAGCGATACTTGATGCTGATACATAAATAAGAAAAACCGAAGCTAATGTAACAATTATTGTACTAAACATTTAAGAATTCTAAGCGACTGTAATCTACAATATCTTCTTCACTATTTTGATATGGTCCACCGTTCCCAATTCTTTCTCTTCCTGAATCTGACTTCTAAGTCCTCCTTCGGCGGAAAGATGTTTGTTGCTACACTTTTCTGCCTCTGATCGGGCAGCTTCCATTCTCCACCAACAGGTTCAATGTCATACCACATAACAAGCAGAGCCGTCAGCCCCATAACCTCTACCGTAGCGAAATGTCGTCCGGGACAAAGCGACGCTCCTCCTCCAAAAGGTCTAAACGAAGTCTGATTCTCTTTCACACCTACTCCCCCGGATTCTTTACTCAGAAATCTCCTCGGGTTGAAGTCTCGCACGGTGGGCCCCCATACAGACTCATCTTCGTGCAGAACCGACTGTGGGATCATGACGACCTGATCCTTACACAGGAGGGTACTCGCATTGAGCCACGTATCTTCCCTCACAAACCTGCTACTCGCACCTCGTGCATGCAATCGCAGGACTTCCAGCCACGTACTATACAACAAAGAATGATCTCGCCTCAAGCGATGCATCCTCAAATTATACTGGCCGGTAATGTCTTGCTCTCCTGCAACGACTCTTTGCTCCTCGCGAATGTCTGCGAGAAGCTGCGGGTCGGAGAACACGCGAACGATCATGTAGAATGCAGCAGGGACAGCATTCACCAAGACCCCTAGGAGCGTGCCTACTTCTAATTTGCCTTGGTTGGCGGTCGTGAGTCCGTATTTCAGTGCAGTGCTGTAACGCCCAAGTATCATATCGGAAATTTCGCGGGAACCGACGTCCTTCTCCGAAAATCCAGAAAAGTAGCGGTCGAAGGCGGTATAGAGAGCAGAGCGTGCGCGATGAGCCCGAGGAGCGAGCAGCCAGGGAAAGACATCTATGATGAGGGTGTTGACCTCGTTGTCGAAATGCCTGTAGCATAGATTTGTCAACTATGCCAGGAAAAAGCAGTCAGAGGTATTACCTCCATTGCCATTAGCACAAACGACAGCAGTGACTTACCAGAATTCATCACCAAGTTTAGAAGGCGCAGCAAAAGGGTTGTCATTCCCATACAATACTTCGGTACCTGCCGATGTCATCGCCGCCTTCATCCACTCGTACAATTTCACGCTGCCATGCTCATCCATCTTGTTCTTCCCCGGGGAAAATTCCTGCGAGAACTTATATGCCATGCGATCGATCTCCCCTCCTGGAGCTAGCGCGGTGACAATGGCATCGTGAACCTCAATCACGTACCCTGGTCCGTTCTCGCCATTGAGGTTGTGCTGCACGATCTGGCCGGTCGCCTCGTCGTGGCCGGTGATGCGCTTGCCGATCTGCGCGATGAACGGGTTGAAGGCCAATGACTTGGAATTGCGGTTTACTGCTGCTACTAGCTCTGGAGACGTGACCACGTACACCTTACCATTAAGCATGGGGAGAGTGAAGATAGGCAGTTTGCATTTGTTACTAATCAACGTTATTACCGGGTCATACCGTCTCAATCAAAACCCACCTTATCACTCGCAAGTATTCATGGCCATTCCGCATAAAGCTTATTATGTGGCCGATATAAGGTATCCGGGATTGTACAACCGGAGGCTCACACGGATGATATTGAGGGAGTAGACTAGAAAGGAACCAGAGAGCAGCGGTGATCCCAGCCAGCAACAAGAGGATGACCCCATGACCAAGCGCCATCTTCTCAACAGTCTATACGAGCTTTTGTTTATCAGACTGTTTGTCGGCAATCTAGTAACGGGATTATAAACCAGTGGTGTCATAAATTAAAAATTCAATACGTGGTGGCGGAAGCCTTTGTTGTCGCGAGGTCCGAGTCACACCGCTTTTACGGGGCACCCAGTGGGCCGGTGCCTCACACCCACCCCGGCAAAACTTGCCAACAATAGGGGGATCCAGCACCTCGCTGAAGTGACCGTGTATTAATGTACAAAAGCTCTAACCATCGTGTTCCAAGACGATGAAAATGACTGTACGGCTAGTAGCTCCGGGCAAGGAATAAAAAGGACGTTACCGTTACCAACAGCAGGGTAAGAATCAGTGGGTTCATTTTAATGCGAGTTTGGCAATGTGACAAGGCTGGAGCAGCTTCCGCGGGGAGCTTTGCGACCGGCGGTCTCACCTACTTATGGTATCTGGCAACCCATATATTGGTTCCGCCCCGGGTTTTTAATACGAACCCCGCCATTCGCCCGCCGCGAGCAACACATTAGGGGGGGCGTAATTTTGCTATTTACACGCTCTGATACTATAACAAGGCATTCCCCGCGTAACATTAACAACTTCGCAAGTAGCTAATACGTCGTTGGCACGTCTCAGTCGCTCAGCCCTCAGCCTAACGCGACCCATGGTCTGAGTTCCTTGCTATTACAGTGAGCGCGTAACCACATTCATTGTGTCCATTTTTGTGGTAGTTCCAATTCCTACTGTCACCGACGAGGCAGATTCTCCGCGCTACCATTCTTTGCGCGTGTGGCGTGCGAGTTGAAACCAAGTACACAGCCAACAGATGACATCCCCTTGTCCTTTCAATGGGTATATAGAGCAGGTATGCGGGAGATTAGCATCATTGGGGTTGAAATTCATGGGAAAATATACCCCACAACAAAAGTGTGGCTGAGGTCCCATGTCAGATTAGTGGAAGCTTGATAGCGGTAAACCATTGTCAGTATCAGATCGTTGCACTTGCAGAAGCTGTCAGCGCCCACATCGACGAACGCAGAATTAATGGAGCTTACAGTAGACCTGTTGTTAACACCACAGAATAATAACTTCTTTCTTTCTCGATAATTCCAAAGACCAAATGACCGGAATAGGGATGAACAGAAAATAAAGATCGATAAACGTATTGAAGGCCGCTGCTGATAGATACTCTCAAACCATCCACAGCACATTCAAGCGGGGGCATTCGAAATGAAGAGTCGCCTCGCGGAACACACCATATTCCAAATAAGACTATGATGAGAAAACCTTTTAATCGATTACGATTCGATATTGTCTATTAAATATTTTTGAGAAAACTAGTGGTGTGGTTGAGCAACCCATTTTATATACACTAACGGGGTATTTATACAGGGGATAGCGTTAGACCAGTTTAGTATAAATTGTTTAATTAGCTCTTTTGCGCAGCTATATAATCTATTAAGACTGTCGGTCCGCAGATGTCTTCTCACCGAGGAGCGCCCTGTGGTCTTTTCCCCACGACCTCGTCTTCTCAATCAGAGTTCCTGGGCTTAAAACGAGGAACAAGATCATTAATATGAACATCAAACTTCCATCGAAAACGTAAATGTACACCTCTCTAGTTGCGATCTCACCATTGCCTCCCTGGGCGTACTCGACTGTCCTCACAACCCCCCTGACGAAGACACACAGGCTCACAGCATACAGCGCCCCAAAGTACCGCTTCCAGGTTCCGATTAAACTTTGCATTATCACTGATGGCATCGAACTAAGCTGCTTTTGAACCCGCAAAACAATAACTGCGAAGATTGCGAAAGCGACAAGCTGAAATATCAATCCAGCGACTACGGCTCGTTGTCCTATCGACATAATTCTTTCGTCCCCAGTAGCTTGGAGGCCAGTTCCTGCCACCTGCGTTATTAGAACGAGAACATCGATAAAGATATAGGTTTTTGAGATCCAACCGAGGTTGCGAGCAGCTGGATGTAGAGTTTCGTCGTTAACATCATGCGAAACGGTCAATGCGATGGTCATGCGGCGTAAAGAAATATAGATAGTAGCTGCAAGGAATGGGGGTGCTGCCAGGATCAGCATACTCTGTTGAACGAACGGTTTGATGTTGTAAGAATTCTTCGCTGAAAGGGCGCGACCATAATAGCCGAAAGTTTCGCCTGCTAAAAGTATCAGTGATATGCGCTTAATAGCCACGAATGAATCAGCAATGCTTAGAGGGCTTCCTACAGACTCCGCCGATGATCATTGGAATGAAGAACCATGATCGATGCCAGAACATCGCAATCAAATGACCAACCGTGGCTAACCCAAACAGTGCCATGAAAGCATATCCTGCTCCCTCTGAGGGTTGATAGTGATAGAGAATTGGGCGCTCTGGATTTTCTGGGTCGAATTGTATATTCATATTGTTATATTAGTTTGGAGGTAGTTGTTAATGGGGCTAATTAGGAAAAAAGTTCTTGTAGATTATGGTAGATGTGGTATGTATGGGTAACGGACGAGAAATCAACCTTAGCAATGAGTATTTCGTCTCAGTATATATGCTTTTGAAAATTGCTCTTATCCGACCTTCGTGAATTTCCGTATTCTCGAAATACGGAAAATCGAGGAATGGTTGGATACGATTGGCTGGCCGACGTGCCAAGCTTCAAAACCCCGTCATAACAGGGGCGCTGCCCCACAGCCCCGTCTCTTTCTGAAACTAGGGTTCCGTAAAGGAACTTCAAGCCCTTGCAAAAATTTGTCGGCAGCTCCACAATATTGTCATAGCCTACAGGACGAGCTCAAAGTTGTTGCCTACAAAAGCGAAATGTTCCTCTTGTTGAAATTGTTTAAGCCACGAAGTCTTACGACGACACCTTGCGGGACATCTCCGACAATGAGTCTCTGATGTGCTGGTACCCGTATTTGTTGGAGGTGTCCGCTGACGGCTGCATACCCCTCGGCGCACATCATGGTGAAGCATAACAAACAGGCACCGGCAGAGAATCAAGTCCGAAGATCTCATCGCAAGTCCAGAAATGGTTGTCAGAATTGCAAAACTCGTCACATTAAAGTAGGTTAAAGCCTCCAGCTACAGCCATTCTTGAGTCAATTCGTCAGTGTACCGTGTTGCTCGGATTCTACATGTTTGCGGCCAAGACTACCTGGAACAACGATAAGAGTCTGACACTATGATGTACGAAGTAGTACACGGGAAGAACTCTACTCGCTCTATGGACACGGTCTACCCGCAAGCACCTCAGACGCAACTTGATACCGCCCCATTTCGACTCTCTCAAATCGTCCAAGGTTATGATGTATACAGGATGCTAACACTACCAGTGTGACGAGCAGAAGCCTGAATGCTCCAATTGTATAAGGTTCGAAGTATTGTGCAATTTCTTGACGCCGAGATCATCAGCCGAATCGGTTGTGAGCGCTTCGTCCGAACGAGTGGAAACGCCCAAAACACCACCAAAGGGGCGTGGTAGACCGCGAAAACCATTACAGGATCTAGCTCAAAGACCTAAGTTGATGCTCCAGCCTCAAAATGACAGTCAAGTGCAGCAACACGGTTGCACATCAAGTGTCTTGCAACCTCTGAACCTTGTTGAAATTGAGCTCTTACACCATTACACCGCGTCAACCTATGAAGGACTAGGGCCAACAAGATTTTGGCAGCAGAATGTTGTCAAGCTGGGACTCTCCCAGAACTTTATTCTAGATCTGCTTCTTGGTCTCTCAGCTCGCCACTTGTCTATCTTGAAGCCCCTCCAGCAAGGCCATTATGCTACCATTGCAGATCAATATTGTACAAGAGCATTAGAAGCTATCATCCCGCTAATATCCGAGCCAAGTCCCAATTCTCAGCAGGCACTATACATATCCGGGGTACTTATTTGCTTCTATTCGTTTGCGAAAGGTCCGTCGCCTGAGGATTATCTTGTGTTCACTACCACAAATGATCCCCCAACATGGCTTCCACTCCTACGAGGGGTTCGGTCTATCATAGAAACTACAGATCACGATGAGTTGTATTCAGGCTTACTTGAGGCTCTCAAAGAAGGCGCACTGGACTCTGACCAAGCTACTGCGCAACTTGAAAAGCGTGATAGGGTAGACTGGGAAGAGCCTTTTGCGGCATTACGACAGCAGGTTCATTACACGGCTAAAGATGATTCTAAACGGGCTACATACAGTAAAGCGCTTGATAACTTGCAAGTTTGCTTTGAGGCTACCTATGGAGACTCTACAGGCGCATTCCATGGAGATCAGAAGAATCGGATTATCCTCATTTGGTTATATCTAATGGAAGACGACTACGTAAAATGCCTGCAGAACCGATCGCCCGAAGCTTTAGTGATACTGGGCTTCTTCACAGTGCTTGTAAAAACTCTGGACCAGTGTTGGTTTCTCAAAGGTTGGCCTGAGCATATCGCCGAGGGTGTCGCGCGGTATACGGTTGATGAGAGGTACAAATCGCTTGTGGAATGGCCGTTGAAGCAACTTAACATCTAAGAAGTGGAGGATAGGTTTATGTCTGTTGAGTGACTCATAACTTACGATCATGGTTTCAGTCATTTCTTGCATGGCTTGACGTCCGCTCGTTAGCAACCCTGCGAGTGACGTATTTTGATATCGTAAAATAAAAGAAAATTAAGCTGTGATATAGGCTAATTTCTAAAGTAAAGAAGACCCACCGAGTACTTTCCTTAAAGCAATGCAATCCGGGTCATCACTGTAGGTGCAGGAATGCTGCAGATCTCACCTTCACTTTCGTACGCGATATCTTAAGCTGCGGGAGAGCGAATGCTTGGCGGAGTGTTCATCGTCGGGCTACTGTTCTAGACCTTTCGGTGGCGTCGGTGGCGATCTACTCTAGCCGGGCAAAGGAGAACGCCCGGAATACACGCGATGGTAAGCACGCGGTCGCGGCAGTCTCTAGTAATTCAATCTCCCCCATGAGTTTATTCATCAGGTATCGGAATATTCAAATAATGTTACGGCATCATGGAGCATCCGATTGGCGTGAAAGTACTCCATCGAGCCAAAACGCCGAGTATTGAGTGAGTTCCAGGAACCATCATGAATTTACCTATCTGGGTAGATAACTTACATTTGATTGCGCAAACCAGAATCGTCTTCGTTCACGGTATACGCGGACATGCATATCGAACCTGGACTGCGGCAGGCGCGCCGCGAACTGCCTCTCGACTGCATATCTTCCGAAGGCGCTCAAGAGAAGATGATGCTGCGACAGGTTGCCTGTGGCCGCAAGATCTCTTAGCTGCAGACTTACCGAATGCCAATATTCTCAGCTACGGCTACGATGCGGCCGTATCCGTGCTACTGAGCAAGACTAGCGATCAAAGCATCTTCGGCATTGCGCGGAAGCTGATCTTGCAACTTACTACTCACCGCGAACTCTCCCAATCGACTATTGTACCTATAATTTTTGTCGCGCATTCGCTAGGTGGAATAGTTGTTAAGGACGCCCTCAAGTTCGCCCAAGACCAAGCTGGATTTCAGGAGCATCTGTATGCCGTATTTGAGCGCACTTGCGGCGTCATCTTCTTCGGTACTCCGCACAGAGGAAGCCATGCAGCTTCGCTGGGCAAGCTCGTAGCTAACATTTCGGGCCTTGGCTTGTCTAACTCGAATCAGCGCCTTCTAACTGCGTTGGAGAGCGGATCCACGGAGCTCGAACGCATCGCCGATAGTTTTAGTCGAATGCTCCCTCAAAACGGCAAGGGATTGAAGGTATTTTCTTTCCAGGAAGGCCTCCCATTATCTGGTGTTAAGATTGTAGGTAAAGTCGTCGAAGACTATTCGTCATTTATTGGCGATGCCTACGAGGGAAGAGCGACTATTGTCGCGAATCATATGGACATATGCCGATTCTCAACTCGTGAAAATGGCGATTATCGATTACTTGTGAGCATAATGCAAAGATGGTTATGGCAGGCTCCCGATAACCACCGCCTTTTGCAAGTGCGTTCGCAATCAGCGTCTGATGGAGATGAATTACTGCAGCGTACTTCTACGCTCGCTGAATCAAAAGCCACTTTGGCAGGTGAGACCGCTTCAGGTAATCAAAGTCCAGACTTCGCATCTTCTGGGATCTTCTTACTGGGCTACACACCATCAAGGCACTTTGTCGGGCGTGATAGAGAGCTTGGAGATATCCGATTAGCCTTTGGACAGCAGAAGAATGAATCG
>JANIPN010218288.1:0-40359 GCA_027478595.1 Erythroxylum anguifugum | reverse complement strand
GGAGGGAGGGGTGGAAGATTGTTGTTGTTGTTGTTGTTGCTGCTGCTGCTGCTGCTGCTGTCGTTGTTGTCGTGTTGGGCTCGGGGGTAGGGGTGTGGGTGGAGATCGATGGCGATGGGGAGGGGGAGGAGGAGGAGGCGTCATCGTACTCGAAACCCATGACCACCTGCGCGCCTACCTCGTCGTAGTTCTGCATCACCGACAGCAAGTTTACCTTCATCCCGGAGCCGTCGACGATGGCGCTGGCTAGCGCGAACGCGCTCTCGCATGCCGAGGCGCCCTCTCGCCTGTAGGGGCGGGGACTCTTGATTTCGTCCACGATCAGGCTTATGGGTCGGAGGAGGCCCTGCTTGAGGATTCTTTGGAGGGTGGCGATGGCGAGGTGTGAGGTTTGCACGTAGAAGAGCGGGTCTCGGGGCCAGGGGGTGAGGGTTTTTGTTTTTGGGGCGCGGGTGGTGGCGGTCTTGTCGGAGGTGATGGGGGCTTTGTTGGGTTGTTGTTGTTGTTTTTGTTGTTTTTGTTCGTCGGTTGTCTTGTCGTTTTCGTGTATGCAGATGTATTTTATGTAGTCTCGGTATTGGGGCGTGTTTGCGAGGCTCTCGAGCTTGGACGTGCTTGGTCCGTGGTGAAGGTTGCTTACAAGTATCGAGTAGTGGCGCTGGGCTACTGTGTGGAATGTCCGGGAGTATAGCTGCTTGCACACGAGACGGAGGGAAAGTCGACCTTCCATCTCTATAGCTTCGATGACAGTGTCTAGTATTTCGATCGGAAGCTCTTCCAACGATGGCCGAGCCCCGGATTTGAAGGGAGCGAGGGCCGCGTGTATCTCGGAAGCCATGATAGAAGCTAAGTAGTCGATGTGTTCTACCTTCGCGAATGAACTTCCAGATGAGTGAGCGACATGATGGTATTAAATACAAGCTGTAGCTTTTTGCACCAAATAGCTTGACACCTCCATCGCTATCATGCCAAGCAAAATCTTAACGAGATAGTTCCTGCAAAATGCAACGTCTCGGTTCATACCATCTGCTACGCGACGGTAGGGTAGCATAGTTCGTCGTATCGGGCAATATATCGCGACAGTGACTTAGCTACATGAATTGTTAGCGACGAGAATCTGATGAATGTCGTGTAGTTGGCCGCTTCTAGTGATCACGACGGCTTGATGATCAGCGGCCCGTGTCGCTTTGCCGCCACCAACATTCTTACCGCTTAACGTTTTTTGGGCTCCTGTAGACTCCAAGTACCATTAATGAGAACCTTTTCTACTATTGTCGTGTTAAACATCGACAATGTGCTGTTTTGGCCATCGACGAGACGATGCTTGAGGGCCTCAGCACATGCTATCAGGGTGTCTCGAGAGCCCTAAGTAACATAGTTGGCATCATCACATGTTTGATGGACTCAGCTCAGGTAGAATTCAGGAATTGAACGTTTGTAATACGTGTTTTCTCGTCATTCAGCGAATTCACATGTCTTGCTGTACCGAGATGGTGTTGAGGGATACAATCGGGACCGGAGTAGCGACACACGACCCTCGCGCGTAACGATATTCATCGAGATATTCATCGAGCCGGTAGGTTTTCTATTGAGGAGTAACCATCAATATCAATGATGGTCCTGGATTGGATGGAGCCGTTGCATTCGTGCGGTAACTATGCGAAGAAATTTGAGTATCTAGTCCTATGCCATGTCGCTTTGCTACCCTCCCGGCCCTGGACGGAGAGCCCCCGCGGCCCGGGTCTCGCCGGTGGACAAGCCGAGTCGACACCCCAACATCGACATCTTATCTTATCCTCCGCCTTCGTGAAAAGTAGTGGGGAAAAAGGACCAGACAACACTATACGAACTCAAATGCAGGCCGAGACTCTTATATTAATGTAGTAAGTAAGACGTCCAATGGGCTTTGAACGATTCTCTAGGTACGATCCACGCGCCGTTGCCCTGCATCGGGCGCTCCTTTGAATGCGGGATATGCCTTGGAAACTGCAAAACAAGGCATCAGGCAGCGCTTTGCGCCCGCCATTCTGCGCCCCGACAAGATTCCCTGGTTTTCAGCCACAAAAGGCTATAATACGATGTCTGGGGATCGATACTTTATAGCTCAAGCAAAATACTGCGTCTCACTCTCTATTAGATCCATTTTGTGGGAATGAATCGGGTATACTAATTGGCAGTTCTTGGGAATTGTTAAGCCTAAAAGTGGACATAGCGAAGTGCATGTTCTATTTCTTAACAGAGGTCGCTCCTTGACAGATGCACGCCAGAGCTGCACAGGCTGGCTCGTTTTTGCTTGCCAACACGGCCGAACCCAGACTAAACAGATGGACACAGGCGAAAGATGGACTCCAGGAGGCGAAATTGGTCTTTGGGACGACGGCCCACTGGCAGACTATGAAACAAGCTCATCAGTACCGGCACCATCCAGCAACGTAGAGCGGCGGAGACTCGAGCGATACAGTACTCGTACCGTAAAAGTAAAACTAGTCCAAGGGTCGGTTCTGAGCATTGACTATCCAGTGCCGAGTGCAATACAGAACGAACTGGATCCACGGTATCTCCTCGATTTCGGAGAAGAATTCACGCATATGCGATATACAGCCGCAACGTGCGATCCAAACGAATTCACTTTGAAGAATGCGTATAATCTCCGGCCAGCGATGTACAACCGCCACACCGAGCTCCTCATTGCTGTAACTTGTTTCAACGAGAACAAGGTGATGCTGAGCCGAACTTTGCATGCGGTCATGGAAAACGTTCGAGATATATGCAAGGCCAAGGGTTCAAAGTTCTGGGATAAAGGTGGCCCGGCGTGGCACAAGATTGTAGTGTGTCTTATTTTTGACGGTATTGATTCTTGCGATGGGGACGTGCTGGATGTCTTGGCCACGGTTGGGGTCTATCAGGATGGGGTCATGAAGAAGAGTGTCGACGGAAGAGAAACTGTTGCTCATATTTTCGAGTACACAACTCAACTTTCAGTCACGGAGAGTCAACAGCTAATGCGCCCACCCCATTTCGAAAAAGGTGGTGAAATGGTGCCTGTGCAGATGATCCTCTGCATTAAACAACAAAACACTCGAAAGATAAACTCCCATCGATGGCTTTACAATGCCTTCGGACGAATCTTGAACCCGGAGGTGGTTGCTATCATCGACGTAGGGACGAAACCTGGGAAGAAGTCAATTTTAGCTTTATGGAGTGCATTCTATAACGACAGCAACCTTGGAGGAGCATCTGGAAACATTCACACTATGGGGGCCCAAAGATTGAGAGGCATACTCAACCCCCTCGTCGCAGCCCAAAACTTCGAGTACAAAACCAATGTCCTACTTGACAAACCTCTCGAGTCCGTTTTCGGGTATTTGACGGTACTGCCCGGGGCATTTTCAGCTTATCGGTTTCGCGCAATCATGGGTAGCCCTCTGGAAAGATATTTACATGGCGACCCTACTTTATCAATGCAGTTAGGGAGGGAAGGGCTAGATGGCATGAACATCTTTTCAAAAAACCTCTTTCTGACTGAAGACCGAGTAATGGGTTTCGAAATTGTCACGAAACCGGGTAGTAGGTGGCACTTGGGATATGTTAAATCTGCTACGGCAGAGACAAATACGCCGGAACACATACCAGAATTTATAATGCAGAGAAGTAGATGGCTTAATGGTGCATTCGCATCGACTCTCTATTCGTTGATCCACTTCACGAGGATATACAAGAGCAGTCACTCAGTGATTCGGATAGCCCTATTTCATATCCAAATGCTCTACAGTACCGTGTCTTTCGTACTCGCGTGGTTTAGTCTGGCCACTTTTCTGCTCACCACGTTCATCATTATGGATATCACGGGCTCGCCACCGCCAGAATCGACGGCTCGAGCGTTTCCTTTCGGCTCTGCAACACCAATCTTCAACGCAGTAGTCCAATGTCTTTACATATGCTTCGTACTCTTTCAGTTTATTCTGGCACTTGGTAACAATGTGCGCTCGGAACGCTTTAATTACTTACTTTCTTTTCTGGTGTTTGGGTTCGTGCAGTTATATTCTATTATCAACGTGCTATACCTCCTCGTTCGAATTTTCATGGACGATCAATCTCAAGATAGCTCTAGTAGCGGATACGCGTACATCAGCACGTTTTATTCTTCGGTCGGACCTCTTGTTGTTTGGATAACTTGTGGTTCGGTATTCGGGGTTTATTATGCAATATCATTTCTCTACTTGGATCCATGGCATTTATTCATATCATTTCCGCAATATCTATTCGTACTTTCTGCTTACACAAATATCATCAATGTCTACGCGTTTAGCAACTGGAGCGATGTCTCCTGGGTTCTAAAGGGGAAATATAAGACAATGGCTTCATCACTTCCTACTGCACGTATTGACCCAAGATATCAGACCCTTGAGGAAGAGGATCCTTCCCAGGCAGATATCGATAATGCGTTTGAGATAATTGTCAAAAGAGCTTTAGCGCCTTATGTCGAGACAGAGGTTCGGGACACGCGAAATTTGGAAGAATCCGATAAGAGCTTCCGAACCAAGCTTGTGGCCGTGTACATTTTTTCTAATTTCTTCCTCTGTATACTTGTGATGAACGAATCTTTCGACAAGCTTGATTTCCTGGTGAGTAGCTGGTGTTTCGTGACGTATGAGAGCGAAGGGGCTAACTGCGCGGT
This sequence comes from Erythroxylum anguifugum, assembly GCA_027478595.1. Classification (NCBI taxonomy): domain Eukaryota; kingdom Viridiplantae; phylum Streptophyta; class Magnoliopsida; order Malpighiales; family Erythroxylaceae; genus Erythroxylum; species Erythroxylum anguifugum. The sequence goes on along the minus strand of JANIPN010218288.1, from coordinate 35,681 downwards.
ATCTAGGGCGACAGTTACTCACATAAAGTTTGGTTCTTTCGCATATGGATGTGGAGTACATCAGGCTGCTTTCTCCTTCGGTTTGTAGGTAGCTGCATCTTCCTCATACAAACCATATGGGGCCGCTGCTTCGAAAGAATATGACTAAATAGAGCTTGATTCTATGTTTTAATTATTACAGTTTGAATGCTTTATACGAAGACATGAGATAGTACATCGCCCACTAGTACAAATGGATTATGCTTGGCCAGAAATCGTTTCAGGTTCTGCAAGTCTTATCCAGCCTTCTGTTCAGCTTGAGGCTTTCTTTCTATATCATGATCTAAATATTATAATTTTGCTTCCCTCTTCCTGGTTCTCAGGATACCACCTAAGAATTCTTCTACCTCCAACGAATCTTCCTGTCGCGTCACCAAACCAACAACTCCATCAGGTCGCACGACGGCCATGGCTCCTTCTTGCACATCGGCCCCATAAGTTTTATACACTTCCTTTTCTGCAACATAGATACGCATCTCCGCATGCTCTTTGACGGTTTGAGGAATGTCATCCCACCCAAAATCGTCATGGGGAATATAGACAATAACTTCAGGAAGATTTTCCGGGAATAATCTCACAGTCCGTGTACAAATCTTAGAGATGGCAGAAAAACGACCTCCGATTAGGGGAAGGAAAATCGGAAGCTGCAAGAATGAGGACTCTGAAGTATCCGTCAGAACGTAAATCGTCGTGTATGTCCCACATGGTATCGCCGGGGAACCTCTTCGCTTGCATGTTGAGCAAACTCCGACCCGGTTTAATTATACCTCCTAGATAGTCATCTCCCCGGATCAGTGAAGCTCCACCTTCTCTTTTGCTGCCGACTACGGTGGTGTGTGCAGGGTATTCGATCCCACAATTCGTCGAAAACTCGACAAAGTCGCTGACCCGCTGTTCGAGGCTCTGTTCGACCTGAGTCGAAGTATTCCAGATACATTAGCGTCATAGATTCAAATATTGATAAATACAGTATAACTTGGCTACATGAAGTCTTGTTGTTTTCCATTTAGATTTTAGATGATTAAAAGGAGAAACAATGCAGGGAGCGGTAAATAAGGATCTGGTAATCTTATGACGTCCTATTATGGCATACTCTTCAGAAATGGTCCAACTATAAGGCGTCCATTTATAACTAAACAGGCTTGAGCCACGTAAAATCAAAGTGTTATATTGGTTCTCTCGTCTATTAGGTCATCGGAGGATCTCATTACGCGTATTAGATCGCAATTGTTACTGGCTGCGAAGTCTCAGGTCATAGTAAAGATAGCTACTTGGGCACATCTAAGCTACTGTGGACTAGCAATTTGTCGGGAGTTGAGAGATAGACATCCTACTAGTGGCCGTGCGTTCGGGTGAGGCATAGCCCACTTTTTAGTACCGTCGTCTATTAACCCCCGCGCCGGGCATCCGCCCGCTCAGCCAGTCGTACCGATTTTCTGAAACATGGCAAACCCCTGAAACTGCGGGGAAGTACGAGAGGTACCCGTCGTCATCAAAGATGTCAGCCCAACCTCTTGTCATCAACAAATTATTCCAATTTAGAAGTCAACTAGCTGTTTTACGAGTTGAGTTCACATTGTGGGCAGCTTCTTCAATTCTGTGGTAGTACTGAATAGGCATTAAGTCCGTTTTAGAGAGACAGAAAGATAACGAAACAGGTCATCAGCCGCCTTCCGTGTCCACCGCGTTCTGACAAACTTCGCAATGGTGTAAAAGAAGGCAGGTGCGGAAAGAAATGCTGCCCAATATGCAAGTCCTCTGATTATGAGAACCTTTTTGAGCAACCTTATATCGGCAGCGTCGTTCGTCCGAGGGAAAGGATCATTTGGAACCGCTTTACCAAGGAATCCGCATAGCGGACCCCACCCATCCGCCGGCTCCCATTCCAACAGCTCTATGTTATGCCTTTTTGCGCACCTCCGAACGTAATCATTGTGCGCTTCGTACAACGTCTCATCATCCCAGTCCAAAATTCCATACCGTGACGGTAGTATTTCCTGCCTCATAGAGTTCTCTAGTCTCCAATGCTCCCGATTTGTCTCAACAAGGTAGCAAATCCATCGATAACTGCTGTTAGTGCCTATCATCCAATATTTGCTCTCCATCAAAGACTTATTCCACGCTGCACCGGACTTGCGCCTATTGAGAATGAACTTGCACTCCGGGTACATCTCCATAAAATCTTCAACAAACATTATCGCCGGGAGGTCTGCTATCGAGTTGTAGTCTCCAAAGATTTCCCGAACCAAGATCTGACGCTTGTACTTGTCTTTCTCCATAGCAGCGGCTCGACAGCGTCTCATTCGATCAGGATAGGGAGAGACGCGTGCCATATGCATGCAAGGTGCGTATCCGAGGTATTTCTCGAAAGCCATCTGGAGTGAACTTGTGGCACAACGGGGTAGACCGGCGGCCATTACTTTGGGGCCTATACCTCCCTTCTCGACGACTAGATCATCTGAGAGAGATCGCATGTTGATCGGTTTTTTTTGTGTATTCCGATATGGAGAGAAAACTGTTTTGTATGGTTGGATGTGAATAGGTGATGGAGTTATTTATTTAAGTGTAAAGGGTATCGTTTGTTGACACAGCAGTTGAAACATTTATCTTCAAACTGACAGTCACAATACAGTGACAAAACAACCTGCGTCTCTCTTTTGCTCTCTTAATCTCAATATTAAAAGAATTGCGGGCATTGACTATTCTAATTATTCAAACGCCGGTATGGTAGCTTGAATGTGGCACCATGAGCGCAGACGTGAGCCTAAAACATGAAGCCCATCCTAGCGCTACCCCACCCCGCACAGATGTACAGGGCGCAAATTCACCATAGAACACTAGTTATATTTAGCTGCGATCCAAACAAAGGATTCCGGACGACCGGAAAAATTTCACATGGTGTGTACGGTAACACTTTACAGCGGTATCCGTGGCCTGCATGAACTTCAAATGTTAGGTTTGAACTCCTAAGCAGTAGAATCGTCATTTTTTCTATTTTGGGATTAGTTTGGCGCAGTCACAGCCCTTGATTCTGCGGCCTCGGCTCCAATTACTCGTTATCTGAACGCCGGTACCTATCAGATGCAGCCTTTGGACAGAGCTAAGATGAGTTCTCCGCAACCTATGGCTTATCCGATTGTTACAACCCTGAAATACATAGCCACGATCGCCATGATTGTACGGATATCGGCTTCTTGGTGGCCCTTAATTGTTTCATTCTCCCTCGTGCGTCATAATGTATCTTATCACTGAGATAGGTTTTAGGTGTTATTGAATACCTGTTGAGCATTGTTGACTAGATAGAATGCCGTATTATCCGTCGAATGTGTCGTTTGTTCCACGTTTATTGATGCCGAGAAGATACCCAAACGCAGTGAACAAAAACCTTGTGGTACAACTTCTACAAGTAGCCTACGAAGGCATTCATACCTGAGACAACCAGCATAAGATACATCCTTATCAGGTCCGCTCCTTAATGGGTCATAAATGCATCGGGAATAACACTAGCTCCCCAAATTCATTTTCGTATTACCTGAGTGACTGCTTTACTGATGCCACGAACGTTAAATACATCTCGAACCTTGATAGGAATAGCGAAATATAGAGACAGCATATGAAGAAGTGTTTCAAGCTTGAACCGGCTAGCAATTCTTTTGAGATGTCTTGCAAGGATGCCCTGGAGAGTTCGGCAAAGTTCAGTTGGGCACGGTGACACAAAGTAGTCTTGGCGCCTCGTGAAAATGTAACCCTGATAAACACTTTGACCACGATTATACCTACCCTGGTTTGAAAGGTAACGGAAGAAGGGAGATGCCGTGGGAAATATTTCTCGTGAAGCTTCCTAGTGAAGTCGTAGATCTTTCATAGCCAAGTTGTAGATCTTCGCATCTTGACACGACGTATTAGTCCAATGACGTTCTTTTCGCTATGTCATTCATCTCGGCACGGTATCTTTAAAGAAGGGTTCCCAGTTGAGCAAATGCGGTCCAGGCAACACAGCAGTAATATAAGTATTGTGTTGAAGACTTATACCGCTTTACTAAAGACGAGACATCAAAAATTTGGTTTCATGGCTGAACAAAATTCAAAATCACCTCAGGTCAATCAAGACAAAACACATCTACGGTTTTGGCTATGCCACTACTTTTCAGTATCGCGTGGATATCTATTGCCATCGGATCTTCTCTCGCGATTTTCATACGGAAACAAGTATGCCGGCTCCAATCGATCCGAACGACCAAAACAAACAACAGATATGAAAACTCATGAACGCAAAGTAGAAGGCACGAAGTTGAAGTCAGCATGGATAGGTTGGTAAGAGAAGATGGTTCAGGCAGTTGGCCCCCAAAGTGTGTTCACGATGCGTGGCCTACCGCACTTCAACCATGCAAAGACATCTACTTCGAAATGATACCAGGATTATCAGTTGCTTAAGCTCCTCTGGACGACCATACCAACAATAAAAGACGTGAGAACTTTCGAGACCAGATGGAAAGGCTTCTACAGAATCGTGTCAGTATCGCAGATGTCGAGAAGACCCTGAAGAGCACCGGGAATAGCGACTGGTCAAGACTTTCTCGCGAAAAGTATAACGGCTTCTACTGTTGCGTTGCCGTATGTCATGACATGTACAGGTAAATTCCATATTGAACAGATGAGACTGCGTGCTGATCTCCTAAGGTGGGCATCTATACCGGTAGTCAAAGTCGCCCAGACTGAAAAGGTTGTGGATGTCCCAAAAAAACTCGATATTCCGTGGGAATACCTACAACGTAAACACGGTGTCACCGCCGAAAAAGGAAACAACACGGCAAATATCGTCCTTAATTTCAATCCCAGCGGCGAGCGCGTGTACAAAATTAATGTTGACCAGAGCGATAACTGGCTTCGAAAGTAATGACAAGCAATCCTGTATCAACTCAGGATTGCGTGATGTACTACAGATTTTCTGTTCCCAGATGAAAGAGTCTAAGATATCGGAGAAGGTTTGGCTAGGTTATATCCAAGGCTTCCAAGGCTAGGTAGTCGGACGTATTGTGAATAACGAATTCATAAAATACGATGGCTTGTCGGGGAATCATGTATTAATATTCCAAGCGCTTGATGCATTTTTGGGTATGGATAAATACCTTGCGGACGAAAACATGGTCCGCTACATTCCTGCTGAGGACGTATTCCTTTCGAAATCGACTCAGAAATGGTGACGGATGCATCAAAGAAGAACTCTTTCAAATTGCAAATCGTCTGGAGGTGAGATAGGTTCCTTTATCGGAATTGAGTATACATTGACGGGAGCCTTAGATCTTCTCGCACACTTATCAAACCTTAAATGAAGGAGCCTGCTCCCGAGCGACAGATGATGACGGCGGGCAAATCGATCTTGGAAGGCCCATCAGGCGAGGATGCTCTGAAAGAACTAGATGAAATGCTTCATCAAAGACTACAAGAGATAGTTTAAAGTAAGCAAATCGGATGTAAATGAGCTTGAAATTAATGAGTCTTGATTCTACGGACAAATCCTATTGAGCATTATGTATAAAATATATATCATTTGATCGAAGTCTTACAAAAACTTTACATGTGAAACGGGAAATATAGCGTTATATATTGCTTTGCCTGCTTAATATTCATATTGAAGAGATATTTACAAAAAGTATTGAAGTTTCATGTACCGTATAACTCCGAGCTAGTAGAAATGACGTAAGAAATAGTTCATATTTCACAATTTCATTGCCACCGTAACGGTGTATTTCTGATGCACACCCGGTTCGCTAGACAGATCTCGCAAACAGTCTGCTGTTAAATCCTGAAAGACATACTCAGGCAGTCCTTGATCACCTAGCATCTTTCGGAGAAGCTCTGGGTAATGTGGCATCAGCTTCTCCTGCACGTATCGGCCCATATGCAGACTGTCCGGTGTTTTAGCGGTGGGCACGAACGAGAACTCGTAACTCTGACAAGAGATAATTTTGAAACCGGCAGCCTCGAGGAAGAGTTTTGCATTCGATCCAGCGTAGTTGGATAACCCAGATTTCTCGTTGTGGCGCATAATATGTTTGTGCCATTCCCAATTGTCGCTGATACATTCGTCGGTTTGTGCGCCATAGAATTTCCAATCGAGGTCTTGGTGCTCAATGATGCCTCCAGGTCGGAGAGATTGAGCTGCAATTGAAAAGTATCTGGCCCAATTGCTGACGCCTAGAAATAACATGCGACCGAAAATGTAGTCGATACTTCCGGGCAGGAAAACTTCAGATTGGATTAGATTATCCTCTGTCTTCTCATGCTCGGCATGATGGTCAGCGTCCAATATGTTTCCAAGAACCCATTTCACGTTTGATGGTGCTAGCAATTTGGCTCGCATCGGAATAGGAGAGATATCGAGGCCATAGACCTTGCTCGAAGGGAACCTAGACGCCAGTTGGATTGTTGCAATTCCAGTACCACAGCCGACGTCAACTGCTTTGCGCAAACTTGTGGCTCTAAGAGGAGCTCGCATAGGTGCACCTCCAATCATCTCGGTGATAGCTGCAGCTTGAGCATTGAGGAGATCGTGCTCTACGGCATCGTTGGGAAGGATATATGCAGAATGAGTTTGGTGATGTTTCCGCACCCCTAAGGTGACAATATTGTCTGTGATTGTTGTAACCATTTTTATTTACTTGTTAGAGAAATGAGCGTTGAACTGATGAAACATCGGGAGAGTCAGACGATTAAAAAAACCACCCCTCATGGCATACGGTTGGCATGTTTGAATGATCGTCGATTCATCGTCGATTGAACCACAACTCCCTGAGGTTCTGCTGGGTATAATTCAAACTTCATTGTGAAAATACAGTAGTACAGTATGATACGAAACCCTAGCGCACGTTTGGGGTAAGCCCCGCTAGACAAGTATCACGATCTTCGCAACTGGGACTGTTTTATTTTGTGTAGTGCCGCATCTGACCGCTGCATCCGTGCGCCGCCCAAGCCACGCCGCCCATAACGTGCGATGCCCAAGTTATGGGCTACAAAGTTGCGAGAGTTCAGGCATGCCTGGGCTAATACTCATATGCTCTCTTGGCAATTAAAAGATGAACGGTGGGCTCCTGCAACTTTACGTAGCACTCAAGTCCATTTCAGGCTGGCCCGTCACTTCTTCTATACACTCTTTAGATCGGCCAGTTCTAGGCTATAGTTGAAATCAACCTTGATGACTATGTAAATAGGCGAACACCCTCTAGGTACTCTTGAAACGTTATCCAGGCTGCGGGGTCAAGATCGTCAATTTCGTCACTGGTCATGAGATCGTATCCCGAAGAAGACGACATCGAAGATGGACGCCATATTTATAGAATAACGAGCCTAGAAACACACACCGGCAAATACGAAATCGACGATCGGGAGCTTACAGCTGCTACGTTGACGCCCCTACAGGAGAATTTGTTTCTTATTTTCATCACACTAACGCAATTAATCCAAACGATTCCATTAGGAGCTGGTATCAACTCCGGCTTAGCTATTGGACAGGCTTTGAACGCAACTCGAATCGAATCGGTTTGGATAGTTGCATCCTACCCTCTGACTAGAGGTGCTTTCGTACTCGTTGGTTCGTTCATACAAGTATATTTGAACACGTGCTCAATACTAACGTATACCAGGCGGCCGCCTCGGTGCTGTTTGGGGCCACAAATATGTCTTGACCTTGGGGAGTCTGATATGGATCGTATGGGCCTTTGCAGGAGGATATTCGCCCAACTTGGTGGCCATGTGCACCATGAGGGCACTTTGCGGTGTTGGAGGTGGATTGATGATTCCAAACACTGCTTCGTTGATCGGAATCAACCTCCCACCAGGCAGAAAGCGTAAACTGGGGCTGGCCCTATTCGGATCCATGGTACCTGTTGGAGTCGCCGGTGGTTCTCTTGTCTCAGCGGCCATCATTCAGCTTACCGAATGGAAGTGGCTTTTCTTTTTTCTGTAAGTGTCATATACAGTCACGCGAAGCTCATTCCAATAAAAGCCATCCCAGTGGTCTCTGTGGATCCGTAGTTTTCGGAGCGGCTCTTTTCATTTGCCCTGATGATAAACCTCATGATCCAAAAGGGAAGATAGATTGGATTGGGGCAGCTTTGGGACTGTCAGGCCTCATTTTGTTCAACTTCACATGGAAGTAAGTACACTATGACTGTAGGGTGTATGAATGGCTGAAGAAAGATTTTAGTCAAGCTCCTTTAACTGGATGGAATACTCCGTATAATATCACGTTGCTAGTAGTCTCAGTGGTATTTCTGGCTGCGTTTTCCTACTGGGAGATCAAAGTGGCGCCTCAGCCAATTTTGCCTTTCGACATTTGGACTACACCTTCGTTCGGAATGTTACTGCTTGTTATCTTGTTCTCATTTATGGGTATTGGCATCTTCTTCTGGTACATGAACATCTATATGATCACGATTCGGGAAGACACCCTCATCCAAGTTGGTGTCCAATATTTGCCATTGACTATTGGCGGCGGGGTCATGGCCTTTGTCGCTGCCTGGCTGGTAAAGAAGGTGTCAGCCCAAGTGATGATCTGCGCAGGTTGTCTTGCCACTTTGACCTGCAACGTTTTGCTGGCTACTATTCCGATGAACATCACCTATTGGGCTATGGCCTTTCCAGCTCTACTGATTTCCGCTTTTACTATAGATTTAATACTGACTAGTGCTCAAATAATCACAAACAACCTACCAAAGAAATATCAAGGTGTCGGTGGGTCATTGGTGGGTACCTTACTTAGCTACGGGATGAGCACAGGCCTAGGATTCGCAGGCACCGTGGAAGTGAACACGTATGGGTCAGGACAGTCCAAAGAGGAGCTACTTCATGGTTACCACATGGCTGGCTATCTAGGTGTCGGTCTGGCAGGAGCTGCTTTGATTGCGGGGGCACTTTTTGTCCGAATTCCGAAGGAGACGAGAGAAGGAAGGCCTGACGAAACAGGGACTTCATGATGGTAACACAAGAGTCAGAATGGGATTGCATGGGATAAGCGTGACGCCAAAGTCGGTGAAGCAGCAGGGTGTAACAGCCCGTGAGTATGGCCACACGACTTGATTGTCTCCCCATGTTGTACAAGCCAATATAATGATAATATGTGATCAACGCGTTTTCATTTCAATGCACTGTGAACTGGTCGCACACTCCGGCCACCCGGCAACCCGGTCTCAGCTATTTTTGGTCTTCGGGGACGAACCTTAAAACGGCCCGGCGGGATGAGTAAGCAGCCCCGCGAACTCAATGATGTCGCGTCCACAACAAAACACGGCTCACTATCACAAATTTAGCCGCCCGACCCATACAATTTAACCTCTACAACGTGCGGCACCAGGCTAAGATCCATCCCGGCGGGTCGGCTATAATCATCCTTATCTATATATATAACCATTTTTGAAACTACAATCATCTCTTCATCGTCGGGATCTCCACCATGAGCGACCTCGAAAGCGGAGCTGGAGAAACTTCCAGGCTCCTCCCCCAGGAGCAGGACGAGGAGCCCTCATCCTACGCAACCAACCAACAAAGCAATAACCGCGGGAAGCGCTACCGCGATGAACTCGAAGTCTTCCAGACCCTAGTAGGCATCCGCTTCCTGGCCAAAGGCGGCGGTCCCGCAACAGGTTACTCGCAACCGCGCCCAGCAAATCCCTTAATGGACATATTCCGCCCCTCGCAAGCGGGCGAGGACCGCTTCCGCAACAGGGGCCTGTACGACCGGGCGCTCAGCCAGGACCTCAAGTACCGCATCCTGTACACCATGTCCAACTACATCATCGTCAACCTGTACATCCTGCAGATCACGCTGGCGGCCACCTTCACCGCGCTGTCCGCCTACCAGGAGAACCTGCGCGTCATCCTTACCATACTGGGCGCCGTCAACACCGTGGTGGCCGGCATGCTGGCCTGGCTGACGGGGCAAGGCATGCCGATCCGCTTCCGCCGCGCGCGCGACAGGTATCGGGAGGTGGTCAAGTCGATCGAGTCGGCCGAGCGCTCGTTCGCCGAGATCGAATACATCGATTGGCCCCCCGGCAAGAGGCCCGATCCGGTGGCGGAGAGGGACAGGTTGGACCGCATGTACGACGAGGCGAGGCTCGACCAGGAGGCTAACTACCCGGAGGTCCACCACGATCCGACGATCGAGTCGACGAACAATAAGAACCAGGAGCTGGCGAGCGAGGTCGAGAACTGGAAGGAGGCTAACCGCAAGCAGAAGCAGGAGCTGGAGGTGCTGCAGGAGCAGGTTAAGGCGCTGAAGGGCCCGCCGAAGGACTCGGGGAAGAAGGATGCGTCGAAGGCGAAGCTTGTTGACGACGAGTAATAAATCGATTCACGTCTGCTTCCGCGTTCGTTACGAGGATTTATTCTAAATTGCATTCGAGAGGAGGGATGGATGATACGATATTTTGGGACTCCGACTGCTTTGAAGACACATTCGTTCGAAATGGAAAGTCCTCACTTGCGGTCCTCGCATCGTACTACACTCTACAATGTAATAATTGTTTGGTCTAGACATGCTAGAGAACCAATATGGTGACGACCTAACGGCGTGCGTTTTCTACATTCTGAAAACTGAAGTACAAATTTTTGAACGAGCATTTTATAGCAAGCCACTCTTTTATTTGATAGCATACAAGCCTTACTAGCTTCTCAAATTGAATTAGCGATAGACTGTATCGCAGATATCTTTCGATGCAGGTAAAACAAAATTAGTCTACATTTGAGAAGGTCCCCATGTTAGTTTCCAAAGAAGCTAGTGTGTTAGTCAACGTTTTGATATTATTGTAATGGATAGCATAAAAGCGTACTTCAGAAAACAATTTTTTGGCGGAAGATAATTTGTGCCTGCGGAGCTTGTTAAACCTGCGGAATTTGCGGACCCGCGTCTTACGGTAAACCTAAGCGATTTAAAATATCACCAAGGATATGTCTTAATATAATACATATATAATTAGAAAGACATGCCAGACTGTTTAGTACGACAATAATGGCCCCGCAAATATTCGGAACCGCTCAAATACTGCTGCAGCCTACGAAACCTACTGAATACGCAAAACAAAACTTGCGGGAAAACGTTTCCCGCTCAAAAAGAAACTTTTCTGATGAAGTCACGAGGTTTTTGCGAAGCTTTTTGCATTCCCGAGCGACTGGTTGATGGTATTTGATTGTCATCAACTGAGCGAATTATTAGTGGGTGGATAACGCCAAAGTTACTGTAAACCGTTAGGTCCAGACGCCCAATACATCAAAGATGAATCTAGACAACGCCAGTGTACCAATAAATCGGGCACCTGCACGAATCAAAAAGTAGCAGTGACACAGAAGACCCGAATAAATAAATAAGAACTTTGAAACTTTATATTCAGCAAGCCAAGCATTTTTCGAAGTTCTTCTATTTAAAAGCCTTATTATGTATTCTTTAGAAAATGATCGAATCCAATCAGTATATTCTTTTGGTCTCTTTGGGCTACTATTTTCTTTTCTAGATCAGATACCTCTAAACACTTTCGGACTTCAGGTACCCATAGCGATGGATATTCGGCCGGGGTCCCTCCGGTCGCCAGTTCGTCGCGAGCAATTACAAGCGTTCGGAAGTACGCCAGGTGAGATTCAACCGAGTCGAGAAAGAGTTACACCGGTCTTGTCTCCAAAGCTTGCGCCGTCGCACAAAAACGCGCAGAGGAGAGGCGGTAGCCAGGCGCATCGTAAATTGGCCAGGGTGGTTCCGGCGGTCCAAAGTGTAATCCGTCAGATCGAGTGTTTTGTCTACGATAGCGGCCAACCGCCCAAGTCCGAAAATATGCCCATCTCACGCGACGAGATTCGTGCATGGCTGCTGAAGCCCATCCCTGAGTCCTTCGATGGTAAGCCTCCAGTGGCGGGACTCCGCCTTCTCGTCTGCAAACAGCCGGTTTCTACGGTCACCCCGTTCGATAAAGAGATATCGCAGGCGATTAATGCGGAATTGGGACTTCCAGAAAGCTCTTCTTACCTGACGATGTTCAATGCGGGATCATACGGAAAATATATCACGGCCTGTGGGCAACCAAGTGAGTTATAACTCCGATTCTCAGTCCCTATTGTCTTTCAAACCCAGCAATTCATGGCCGCTCATAGTCTTCATCTACCACCGTTCCAACAATAATGGCACTATTTCTGCTGTTATCCGTTGGTCTCCTACAACTAACGTCACGTTCGGATACCTCCACTTGGGACCCCGTATCTCCTTGCACAAAGTAGCTGCCGAATTGACGAGCCAGTTTCCCTCCTTCTCCCACCCGCTCTTCATTCCAACATATGTCGGAGAGTGCACTGCTGCAGATCTTTTACAGGAGCTTTATCATATCCACTTACTACTGGCTCGAGCAGAGGAGAAAACGAGGTTCGGCGACTGGGAGTTGCACGACGAAGACATCGATGTGATGAGCTCAGATGATAATGATAACAGGGAGGAGGTAAACAGTAACAAGAAATCGACAGTAACGGTTGTCCAAACGCCAGCGGTGAACGCGTTCGAATCTTACAAGCAAGACAAAGCCATTTCAGCCCCTACCTCAAGGGCGACGACACCCAGCAAATTCCGCTACTGGGAAAAGATGGAAGCGATCATGGACGCCGGCGTGACGGACCACAACGTGCTGTCCCGAATCCTAGGCGCGTTGAGCTGCAGGTTTGTGTTCATGGACGCCGCCGTCGGATGTAGCATCGAAAGTGCTGAGTTTACTCTGCGCGAGATGGACCAGATGCGAATCTACTGTGGCAGCGCCGCGCGGGACCGGCAGCTCGAGGAGGTAGTGAACGGTGACGGTCTACAGCACAGAATCGAGTTGCTTTTGAGCAATTTGAAGCATATCAAGGCATTCGGCGCTATCGCGCAGCGCATGCAGGCGCAACAAAACGTGGTAAGATTCGAAATCTTGGAGCGTGCCTGTTCCAGACGATTCGGTAAGAAGTTTGAGCGAAGTGCTAACCTATATGAAGCTGTTTAATCTTGTCGCCCATGAAGACAACGTTCTGAATCGAGGAATCGCCGAAGATTCGAAGCAGTTGGCTGAGGCAAGCAAGCGCGATAGCTCGGCTATGAAGATCGTTGCTTTTTTGACTACAGTCTTTCTTCCTGGAACATTTGTGTCTGTAAGTTTTGCAAACATATCTATAATTTACATTCCCACAACGATCCGCAAATATCTCCGGCTAATAGCAGATTATAGACGTTTTTCGCAATGCCGCTTTTCAACTGGGGTGAGCATAGTATGGCCAATGTGATGACGGACCATTTTTGGATTTATTGGACCGTAACCTTGCCGCTGACTCTTCTAGTTATGGGTATTGTTGGATTGTATGCCTGGAATCAGTCTCAATGGAATAAAATCGCGGCAGACAAGGCGAGAAAAAGGGCTATTTTTAAAGAGGCGTAGAAATCCGGATGTCTCGAGAATCGGTCAAGTTGTAAGGTTTTTTATGTTTATTTTTATTTTTTTACTTTTTTTTTTTTCAGATTAGCAGCTATTTCCCTATTATTGCCTTATACCAAACCTATCCCCTATCAGTAGTGAACACTAAGAGAGGAAACACAACTTTCAACTTCGGTAATTGGACCAAAACAGACAACACATAATCTAAAGGCTTGGATGGTGGCATTGATTAGTATTTAACGCACCGCTCTAGAGCACAGCGTTACGAAAAGTTTACCCTTGAGATATGTTATTGTTGCCTTGTTGATTGCGAATTCTAAAACCCATCTTCAAAGAATCAAATGTATTACGAGCCGTATATGGAAAATTGTTTTATATACATTACCTTTCTTAAGGCGATTGGACTGCTTGATAAATCTTTCGCGTGATATCCCTGTCGCTTATACGTTAAAGGACAAGCAATTTTGTCAAGCAAATAACGCAGCCCAATGGCGGTTGGAGATCGATTCCGTGGCATTTAAACACCGAAAGCTAATAATCACAATATTGCATACAAATGGATCACAAGAAGGCTGGGGCGGAGAACCGTGCCGCCTCAGCCTTGCGGCGTCATTATAGCCACGTCGATCACTAACATTTTCAGCTGGCCTTCGCTAAACAATGTAGCCACCGGGAAATGGAAAAGTCCTTGGCATATTAATATTGGCTACGACATGCACACTACAGGTTTAAATATATCCCGGGGCCTAAACTCAATTCTTAGTTCCCTAATAGCCCCTACTCTTCGACGCCATTTAGCTAAATGTAGTTGATCTCGCCCCTCTTCGTTCTTCTTTTTGGCCGTTCTCTTCATCATCACCATCTTTCTTCAGTTCATACCATGTTTCCAAGCTCTGAGCTCACAAAAATAGCCGAAAGAGCACCGGAACTAACACCTGCTCCGGCGCAAGAATCGATAAACAGCGTTCTCGCTCGGAGGCAACTTGCCCTCGAGTCCAGAATATGTGGATCCGTGGAGGTTGGTAGTAGACCCAGTTAGTTGATCCCTACCTGAATTTTGCGGTTGGCATCCTCTGACAGATTGTAACGACTTTTCCTCTTCTACTATATTATGCTCCAGCGACTCGCGATGTGTACTCGACCATACTCTAAGCGTCTTTGGCTGCTGCGCGGAGACATTGTATGAACGCGGAGAATGCCGGCCAGTTACCAGTTGCGTCATATACACAAATCTCCCATACAGCTGTGATGAGTCATGCTTCTCAGATCGTGCCGTCACCAAATGGTGAGGTGATATCGTCACAATCACGGATTCACAAGTTGAGGCTAATCAGACGTAGTTCTGACATGGAATACGGGTGGTGCTTCACTCAAGCTCTCGAACACGGTCTCAGCTATACACGGGCTTCACAAATAGTCTGTGCGACGAGCACAATTACCTCATCTTATGCATATGGGACTTGGGGCAATCCAGATTTTATCTACGATCTAACACAGATGCCCATGGTCCCCAGTGAAACTCAAATACCGGATACCACTATATCAGATAATGCTAGTGATCAAAGAGATAGAGGGATTTCCACTAGAAACACGATTATCGTCGCTGTGATCATACCTATAGCAGTTCTAGCATTTATCGTATCGCTAATAATCGCGTTTATTCGAAAGAAAAAAATTAACCGCAGTGCACAACCCCAAGTGTATAACGGTCTTGCCGGTCCTGCGCAACAACAATATATATACCCGCCGCCACCTATGGAAATTCAAAACCCTTACCGGCAGCCAGTTGGCTTAATGTACGACGAGAACCACCATTTCACTCCGGTAGATGATGCGGTTCTTTCTCGGTTGCGGCGGTTGAGCAACGATGGTACGGTAGCCATGACGACCGTTACCGGAACAAATGATGATTACAGACCCCAGGCCGCGTAAATTCGAGTTAACAGTATAACCGGGCTTTAAGTTGACGGTTGAATCTTTCATGATGACTATTCTGTACGAGAAGAGTAGGCGCGGAGGGGTTACTAGGATTTGAACAATTGGCAACGATTTATACATTGTTGGCACTCGGATACGTTGAAGATCTTTTGACCTGTTTTGGTTAGAACTCGATAACATCAGCTAAGTTTAACGCCGAACTCATGTGTGCTGATTCCATGACTATATAATATGCTTTTGGAATGTAGCTATAGGATAGTGAATAGTGTAATATCTGTCTACAATAAAATTTCAAGACGCTATCTACGCCACGGTATATAGTAAAATGTAGGGGTGTAAGGTTGTGTTAAGATCTAGGATTTTATTCATTCCTATTCGCACCGCGATCCAGGAGTATTTTCACCGTCTCTTTGCCTCCGGAAAGAGTAGCGACCATCAGCGGAGTCCAGCCATCCCCGTTTCTGGCCTCAATATCTGCATCATTATCTAAGAGTGCTTGAATAGATTCTAATTGACCGTTTGCACAAGCATGGTGTAATGGGGTGTTGGAATTCCTACCAACTGGTCCCAGTCCACAACCCTGCGAACAAAGCAGCTGGATCGTGGAGTATGCGGATCTTTCTCGCGTGAGTCCGATTTTGTCCGGATCTGGACTCGACAGCGCGTCTCGACTTTCTCCCATTCTGTTCATCGTGAGATCCCCGTAGTATATGAGTCGACGAGTAAGCTGTTGCGCTCCGATCGAAGCACAGATGATTGGCGCTGTGCTATGATGATCGTCTCCAGTGTTGAAATCTGCTCCACTTTCTAGAAGGTGAGCCACTAGAGTCGTATCCCGGTGAGCAGCTGCCAGGCTCAGAGCCGTGAAACCATTGATAGATCTCCATGCAAGGCATTCGTCTTTTCGTTTGTATAACATTGTTCGAACCAACGATGCCAGACCGTATACGATGGCAAGGGAGAATGGGCAGGCGTATCGGTTGTCTAGACGAAATATGTCTGCCCCGTGGTCCACAAGAACGGACGCTGTTGCTTGATTGCAACGCATAATTTCCAATTTGAGTGGAGTCCATTCTCTATTCGCCTTGTGTGGCGCGTAACCGTAATTCCCAAGCAAAACAGCATTTGTTTGAGATATTTGTTCCATCTTTGAGCTCCAACCTCGATGGTTGACTTCCTCGACCTGTAGCAAATCGACTCTTGCCCCGTTTCGAGCCAGATATTCAACAATATCCGCAAAGCCACTGCTGGCTGCCATCATTAACGGCGTCAAATCAGCAGCGCGATAGTTCAGTTCGCGGCTATCATAATCGTTCCAGGACCAATAGCTAGCGTTAATGTCAGCACCATTTTCCACAAGAATCTGAACGATGTCTTTCTTGTTGCCTTGTACGGCTATGTGTAAAGCGGTGGGACAAGGCCTAAGAAATGGTAAACGTAAAGTACTCCATCGGCAATCTACTTCGTTGCCTCCATCAAGTAGCAGAGAGATTAGCCGTTGGTCACCAGCTAATGCTGCATGATGAAGCGAGTTCTTTGACTCCAAATCAAAGTCATAATCCGATATCGGCTCTTCCGAGATTAGCGAGGAGAAGGCAGAAGCAAAAAATTTTAAATTTAGGTCAAGTAAGTGTTTTGATCTTGCTGAAGCTAAAAACCACTTTCTGATAGTAGATATATCATATTTAGAGGAAGTGGCTAGATTTTCCACCGTAATCCAGGAAGTTGGAAGATCTAGCTCACTCCTATCAAGAGAGTCTGGGCCTTGAATATTGCGTAATAAGCCATCAGACAAGTGGTCAAGTTGAGTATCAAATGAGATATCAGATGAACTGTCAGAACTGCCGGGGCTGAAGGCTACCGCTACTTTGACTGAGGATATGAGTGTTTGTTTCTTATATGAGTTGATGGTTGTTGTAAATTTCTCGGATAGTTCTGATTCGGCTGTTTCATCATCTTCCATCCTACAAATATGCAAGCCATGTACCCACCAATATTTGGCTGCATAGGACAAGAGGGGAAAAGGTTTAAAATTGTCTTGATTTTGTGATGGCGTGTCCGAGTCCGAGAAATCCAAGGATGAGTCGCTATCCGACAAACCGGGCGTTGATTCTCTCTCCCTCCGTTGGGAGACTGGAGAATCCAGCTGTTGTTGTTTTTCACAAAGAATATCATACCGATACAAGTATCCTAGACAAGAATGCATGATATACCAGTGGGCTGCCTTATCATGCAATTGGAAAATGCTGGGTTCAACATCTTTTCCTTGAAGGTATTCTAAAACCGTAAAGTGTGAGAATGAGACTATACCATCTCGAAATTGAGAAATCTGGCTAGAATCATCAATTCCTTCAATGGTTACTAATCCTAAAAGGATTGCCCGAATATGCAAGATGTTCGGAAACCTATCTTTTGGATCGTAAGAAACGACATAATCGTCATCGCTTGTGGGCGATGAAGAACTCATCTCGAAGATAGCACTCTCTGCCACTTCACTCAGCTTCAAAGGCCTTTCGGAATACGCAATCCATTTGAGCATAGATATTGCAGTCACCGACTGCTTTGAATGGTGAATTCTCTGTAATATCAGCTTGTAAGATTCTGTGAGGTCTTCTGCTAATTCCTGTAAACCTCTCTCGACGTCCTTTTCTCTGTATTTATCCATCAGAGTTAATAGTTGAAGAGCCACGTACCGAAAAACACCATCAGCTTTTGCTAGAAGACGGCTGACTACCTTTTTCTTTAGTTCTTTGGGCCAGTCCCTGAACGGCGGTTGCGCCATCATTCCTCTCAGATATGTCTTAATATCCGCATTCACAGTCTGTGCATCCATCACTATAGTCATTTGAGGGTCGGTAACGGCCTTCATAGCTTCCTCAATATCATGCTCACGTCGACTGGAGACTAATATGCGTGTGTTCGTATTGGTCATTCGACATAAGTCTTTCAAGAATAGAAGAATATCCCTGCGAGCCACCTTGTCGCGATACTCATCAAGGGCATCAACAACGATGTATGTAAGCTTTGATTCGATTAATAGGTCGTTGAAAACAGAATGAAGATCCTCAGCCGGTGGAAATTGGGTAGTCTGGTGGTATTTTTCCCAAAGGTCCTGAAACACTCGAGGAACATAGAATCGGCGCTGTGGATTTTGCCCTTGTCTCACTAGACTGCGAACAAGCTGCATCAACAATGAATGTTTAAAAGCGGTAGCGTCTTGACTTGCTTGTTCGGTGAACGAAAAGTAATAAAATATCGTTGTCGCCGTGCTTTGTTTTTGTAGCTCATCTATAATCGTCGAGGTCAGAACCGACTTTCCTGACCCGGCTTCGTCATTACGTTAGCCCGGTTCCTTATAGACACAATATACACACCTTTACCTATTAGCCACCACAGTGTTCCTGGGCTACTGCTCCAAGCATGAAGATGGCCATCGAAGAACCACTGGCCTGTGGACTTTACCCGTCTATGTTTCTTTGCATTGGCATGATAAGCTAAATTATCTATGCAACGGAGCCAACTCAGGATATCATTTTTTGTTTGTTCACTAACATAAGCTGTTGATCAGTTAAGCTGAGCTCTTTTGCTGAGCTATGATATTTGACTAACAGGCTGTTGCTCCAGTTGAGGATAGAAACGATTCAAGCGACTCCTTCACATGTGGATTGTTCAGGTACAATTCAGAAGCGGCCTCTATCTTATCGATTCTTTTGTGCTCGTCCAAACTGACACCTGCAAGCCCCTGGTCCACATTGAATCGGAAGTACCTTCCCCCTATACCCAAGTTTTGACAGCTACGATAAAACCTCTTTTCCGTATCTTCGGTTTCGACTGCGATTTCTTTGAGGGTTTCTACCACCTCTTTGACATTGCTCCCAAAGTCTTTAAGGTCCGGCTTCCCTGTGCCTATACTGACGATACACTGAAGGCGATCCCCAGTAATAATGTCGGGCCAAATGGATTTGGCTTCATCTAAGACTACTTCCACTGGATTATTCATACCTGTAGCACCATCCACATATTCTTGCCTTCCAATCTGAATCGGGTCAAAGAAGCTGGCGGCTGCTGATGTTGCTCGGGCTGCCTGCCAGATTGTACACTTCGAGGCTGATAACGTGTCTACACTGTCGCTTGTTGTGTAGGACCTTAAGCGAACAGGTGTATTCAATGCCTTTGTGAATGCGCATACAAACCTAGGCGACGAAAGTCAGGTTTGAATCCAGAGAAATTGAAAGGCATGAAATTTTCGAGCGTACAACGAACGACTCACACTTTACATTTCAAATCAGGACTTAGCAGAGTTGCCTCAGATTTGTTGTCGGGGAGCTGTTCCTGGACCAATTTTTTCATTTCCTCGGCAAGATTCTCTGATTTATAGGATCCCTTGGTATGCCACAAGTCTTTGGCTTTGCCGAATATTGATACCGTGTGCCTCTTAGGCGTAAAGGCACTCGCTGAAAGAGAGATGTATTTATCAATACAGGTTTGGACATCCATTTGAAGACGCCCAAGCATAAGCGCGATGATTCTTCAATATGTAAGTATCGAATGATGAATTTGATCTAGAGTGCTGTGGAGCATACCCTCCGGTACTGGTACCTCCAATAAGGTCAAAGTATTCGCATGGTTTCGGTGGCTTGAGTGGATCTATCCTCTTCATCAAATATTGAAGTATGATTAAGATCGACAATCCCCGAATACCTCCCCCATCTGGTAGTCATTAGCCGTAAGCAGCGATCGAAGACGTGTAATTAATTCATAGTTATCATACCTAAAGACAAGAGCTTCAGGGGGGGTTTATCCCCAGAATTAGCCATTATCAATATCTTCAGGGGCACTTTTTATCCTATCTCGCGTCGTTAGGTCGTTGAGGGGGAATATATACGGGAAAAGACCAGTAAGTGGCTTTGCGCGGGGAAGTGGGGTAGATGATCTGCATCATGATATGTTGATATTTTCAAGGTGTTTCAGGAAAAACCGAAGTTAGACCGATATTCGACGCTGATGGTGGTTGGTGCTTAGTCACCACCTGTAAGCTTTTAATGAACATCTACATTAGTTAGCAACCTAGGTAGCAATACTATGAACTATCAACCTCCTCCATAAGTCATGTTTTGAATCTAGAACCCCAACAACGCTAGGATCCACTTCTCAGGCCTTAGCGCAAGCTCTTTATTGGATTTCCGAATGCCTACGTTGATAAGAACGTATGAAGGTCTACAGCTCATTATTGAGCTCTAGACTCGCAATAAATATCTCGAAGATTTGTATTGTATAATTGTATATTTTTAGCGATATATAATATTCCAAAAAAAAAAAAAATATTAAAACAGTTCCACTAATATGTGCTAATACCGTATAGTATTTAAATATGAAATATAAATCAACCATTAGTCAATCGCTTCAGCCAGTTTCGAAATTCGCGGCGAAGATCATACATAGGCACGTTCAGGCAGCAGCATGCCGCCTCGCTCTTCGCCGCCGGTGCGGCGTAGCAACGAAGGCAACAAAAAAGCTTTTAAGCGAACTCCGACAGCTAGTCATTCAACACTCTGGAACAAATACCACACAGTAAATTTTGTTACTAGAGTTTGCCCGCGAAAGTCATTGTGAGAAGTTTGATTTTTGAAATTCGATTCGATCGTTTACTTTTCTAAATCCCGAGCTAGTCCCGATTGCTCGCGATAGAATGAGCTGGAACTCGTTGCCACAGGAGATACGAGATCTCATATTAATAGAACTAAGTTGTTTATCTTCTGATGCTGTTAGACCTGGTAAAGCTAATGGACCTGGCACTGAGTTGGAACGTCGTTACATTGTTCGCTGTATGTTAGTCTGTAGTGAGTTTATTTTGATGAAGCTCAGCGGATGACCAAAGCTTATGCATTTTTAGGGGAATGGAATTCATTCATAACATCTTATTTAGTCAAGGTTACTCCAATCGAGATAATTCTAGGGAATATGTCGGAGGCTGCATCCTTTAGAGCGATCGAGAAGAGTCTGAACACGACAGCGCACCCGAAATCGAAAGCAGAGCAACGAGAGAAGAACATCTGGCTAGATATTATGATTCGGAGAAGATTCGCATCATGTTTAAAGTTGCTACTAGAGGCTGGTGCCAATTTTAATAATACTAGTGGCACCGGCAGACGAGATATCCAAGAGGCTTCGCGTTCCAGCATTTCAGTCGCAGAGGTTGTACTCGACTACGCTGCCGATATAAAGAAATCAGCCGTATACCAAGCCTCATACTCATACGCATATCCTAAATCTCTACGTTCTTTTGAGTCCGATCTACTCTACGCTGCATCGACAAATGGATTAGTATCATTAGCCGCTAAAGTCATCGATCGCGGTTCTGCCCTAGACACGCCTAAAGCGCTCGAACGCTCACTGCATGGAGCTCTTGCTAACCACCACACAAACATAGCTGAACTACTATTGAAACGCGGGGCAAGTTCAAATAGCTATAAGATTCTTCATACTTCACCATTGTTTATTGCTGCAGAGACTTGCGACATAGCAACGGTCTCAATGCTCATTGGCATGGGTGCGGATGTGAATTATCAGTGTGACCGTGGAGATGCGCTTCTCGCAGCGATACCTAAAAATCAGCCGGTCGCACGATACTTGATCAGCAAAGGCGCCAATATTACTGCAAAGCATATTAAACTCGCTGCTCGCCTGTTCCCAAAAGTTCCACTTTATTTCATTGGTTTATTATTAAGCAAAGCAAAGGACCTCTGCCATGCTCTGCATTCGGATACCACGAAATTATATCACGCTGCAATAGACGGCGCTGCAGAAGCCGGAAACGAAGATCTCGTCAAACACTTTCTCGATATTGGCGTTAAACCTAGCCACATAGAGCTCGAAGCAGTGTCTAATGGATATGTTTCTATAGTCAAAAAATTACTCGACGCGGGTGCCGATCCAAACATCATTTCGGAGGAAATGAGCAGCTCTATAGAAAGAAAAGGCAACGCGTTATATAGAGCAGCAAGTATTGGATCTGTAGAAATGGTTCGACTTTTTCTAGAGAAAAGAGTCCCGATAAACTCAACATCGGGAAGATGCCGACGAGCCGTAATGGTGGCATCATTCCATGGTCATGCAGAAGTTCTGAAGGTACTTTTATCCTTTGGAGCAGAGACAAATACGGGTAAGAGTGGAACCTGGGGATCAGCCTTTAATTGTGCACTGTTAGCAAAAAACAGAGATTTAATTACAGACATCTTGTATGCGGCAGGTTGCAAGAACTAGGCTCGTACAACCGTGGGCTAGAACGAACAGAGTCAAGATGAACAATTCAGTGGCTCACCGAAATGAATTTATATTTTACAATGAACATACAAAATTACTGGTTGCAGGCTCCATTCAAAGTGGTCTAAATCATATATGTGATCGCTTGTATTCCAACGAGTGAAGTCTATTCGATAATGAGATTATATTTCTTTCTTTGCGCTTTTAAGACCAGATTAGCCGGTAATTCCTGCTGCTTTATTACGTGCATTAATTTCACGAACTAAAGATCAGCAAGGTGCGTTGAAAATAGTTATAAATTAGAATACGATCGAAAATCAATTAATAAATGAAAATGATATCCGATAATCGAAAACCGTCCGAGTTTGAATTTATATAATAATTATCGATAACTATTCTGCTTGATTTTCGTATTGTAAAAATAAAATATTATTATTGTTTCCATATATTGTCTTCCTCGATATCCTTTTTTTAATATGTTTTTTCTTCGTTCATCGCTTCCTCATTTATCTGTTCCTCGGTTGTTCACAAACCCATACCCCCGGCGCAAGATCCTGATGATGAATCTAGCGGTGAAAAAAGAAGAGTCAGGTTTGCCTAGTCCAGTCTATTTCTAAAACACTGAAAATTAAGCGCTGACGGAATACAAATGGTGGTAAGATACGCGTGCTCAGCTAGAACAAACCGAAAGAGCCTAATTTTTCCCTACTGACGAGCCTTGTTCGTAGAAGGATCGGCGGTGACGGCGCCAAGACCTGGCGAAGGATGAGCTGAAATACTTGTGGCAACGATGGGAGTTTATACATACAAACCAACAAATAATATTATAGTAAATACGCGCTTACCACTTCTGAAAGTAAGCAGTTGTCTATCATACTTCTATAAATCCAGAGCAGGTAAGCATTTTTAGTCCCTGCAAATCTTGTCTCGAGATTCATAACCGTCTTTCACAACCATCCAACATGCCATTCGTCGTTCTCGTTCAAGCAACCCGCAAACCCGGCACATCACCAGCACACTTCCGCCAGCACTGGGAAGAGCGACATGTACCTCTCATAAAGTCCATCGTGGGCGCAGATTTTCCGTCGTCCCACACCCGCCACTACATCCAGCGCATGGAGAAACCAGAAGGCGGGGGGAGCTCTGCAAACTATACCACGCCGGCTGCCGTTATTATAGGTACGCAGGAGGACTTTGACTACGACGGATTTGCGCTCTTGACTTTCGAGGACGAAGCTGCTTTTCACGCTTTCGGTGCCAAGGTCAACGCACCCGAGGCAGCTGCTAAACTTGCGGAGGACGAGGAAATTTTTCTTGATCGCTCGAAGCTGAAGGTCGTGCTGATTGGTAAAGTCAGTTCAACTACTTGAGACTGAGGATGATGGCATAGACGCTTGTTCAAGCAAAGCGGAGATTGATTGCTAGAGAAGGTAGACACAGTGTTGTTGGAATTGATCGTCATGTAAATGCCTAGAGACGGATCAGTTAGCTTTTCTCAACTACAACTTGAGCTAATTTTAAGTTCTCTCTTACTGTGAATATAGGTCTCGCTTCTTGTGACGGCTTTTGATTGGGAGGTTGGCCATAAGTAGCTTTGGGTAAAACTTTGTTTTGCGCCGTGCGATACGAACGACAGTCACCTGACAATTTCACGTCGATATCTAAAATCTCTGATTTGTGCAGGAAACTATTAATGAATGACTGGCTGATAGAAAATATCTAGGCCGAGACAACGCAGTGTCTCACAATCCAACCTCCAATAACAACTACAGTTGATGGAAAGATCACGGATCAACTTCCATCCAGTGATCAACGACGTCCATCAAAGCAAAAGTACCACCCAAAACCTGCAAACCCTCGCAGTTACAAAGTAACATCATACCTGTAGCAGTAAGGACCTTCGGTAACACTCATCAAATCCCCCAACCGTCTCGGCTCATCCAAATAACCAAACTGCTGCACATAATCCAGCGAAACCTCAGTACCCGCCGGATCATTAAAGTACAAGTCCGTGCCATTAAATGCCTCCAATCTTGCCGGATCAACCTCCCGCCACTGCGTATGAAGCAGCTCGAGAAAGCCATGGTGCAGGTAAAACACCGGATCCGCCGGCGACGCGAACAAATCCGCCATCTCGCCCCCAGTCCCCGCATGCCCGCCCACATGAATCCCATAATCCGCAATATTCTGGCCCTCGGGATAGAACGTGCTGTCCATGCGGCGCTGGAAGGACACGATATCCGGCAGCGCAAGTATCCCGCCCACGGTGGACTGGTTGTAGGCCGGCTGGACGACGGCCGGGTTGATGTTGCGCCGGAAGCAGTGCGGGTCGTAGTTCAGCGCATCGGCCTCGACAACGCCGCCGTTGGAAGCCGCGTTTACGGGGGCTGCGAAGTTTCGGAACGGGACGGTGGAGTTGGCGAAGGGGCCGGTCGAGATGCAGCCCCCTCCTTGGCCTGCGGGGGGAGCGTAGTTGCCGTTCGGGGCGGTGGCGGAGCGGTTGCTGTCGAAGGCGCCGTTGCCGCCGAAGCTGGTTGCGCTGCCGTCGAAGACTGGGCTGCTGAGCAGGTCGTCGGCCCAGAGGAGCCAGTTTACGTAGGGGATGGTGTCTTGGAAGCCGCACTCTTCGCGGAGGGCGGCTTCGAAGAGGTGGAGGAAGTGCCGGTGCCAGACGAGGAAGACTCCGTTGGCGTGGATTCGCAGGGTGTCGTTGATGTGCGCGGCGGTGAAGTCGTGGAAGCGGTTGACGGCTCCTGGCGCTAGGCCTGAGGGGATCTGGGAGGGTTGGTCCATGAGGCATTGGACACTTTGGATGAAATGGAGGCGCTCGTCTTCGGTGAGGGAGCCCCTAAAGAAAGTTAGCATCTTGTACGTAATGTAAGACTAATGAATTGGGTGGAGGTAGTACCATTCTCTTCTAACTTGTACAGTTCCATTGTTACAAGCCGTTTCTTCTGGACTAGTCTGAGGCACTGGAGTAGCAGTAGCCCGAAGAATAGCAGTTCCTAACAAAGGAAAGACCGTGAACCATATTGATTTCATCTTCGGTAAATTGTCAATTAACTTTTTGAAGGCTGAATGAATGGTAAATAGACTTGGATTGGAAGATTTGAAGGTATCTGCTTCGCTGAAGACGAAGAAATGTTAGCATTTTAGATTCTTCTTATAGCCAAATCAATGCATCGAATATCTACACGGCCTCTATCCAGCCTTCGGACTCTTCACGACAGCAGTGGCCGAGTTGTAGCATATGCCGCGTACCATTCTCGCACTCAAACGCATCAAAACTGCGAGTCCGAACATCTTGGCAGGACTGGATATCCAGAAATGGATATCCAGAGATGGGGCTCGGCTCCGACGATACGATAAATTAGATGAGTGATCAACTCTGTCTTTCATGAATGACCGATGACCGACCGTTTAACTCATGCGATGGTTTGGAGTTATATGCGAACCAATCATGAAGCTGTAGACCGGCGAACTGAGGGGCCGGGGTGAATTAAAGGTGGGGCCGGGAGAAGAATGGAGGCGGGGCCGAGCTTCATGGCCAAGATGGTTTAAGCTATTCGGACAAGACCAGATGAAGTCTACTCCGCATGTGAACATAGATGCGCCATTGTAGGGTTTTGTTACGACTCGCATATGAGTATTATCGACATATTGAAGGGTGAAAATTGATTTTGTTGGTGTTCCCATGCTGGGGGTGCGAAAGTAAAGTGTCTTCGCGGCTAGTGCTTAAATTGTAAGTTTCGCAATTCGCTAAGCACTTCAGCTCTTGGATTCAGGGGTCGACTTAATAGATTCTCGTATCCTTTTTTAGGAAGCGCAATGTGATGAGTACACTGCCTCAGCTGAACAGTGGACTCTGTAGTCAACTGGGCTACTAATGCTGATCTACACTACCTACGTACACCTAGTGATCATTTTAGAACTTAACCTATCAATAGGCATAACAGGGAGACTTTGAATGACTAACAAAGATAAAGAAGCGATCATGCAGCGGGTTCCAAGAAAGATAAAACTTATCGAACTTAAATATGACCAAGGTCCACTCCAATCTAACCTGTGACACTAATGGCCCGATTACCATCATTGCTGGGCTTAGGAGGAATTTTCAGTTAGTGAACAAAGTTCATTTCAAATTTAGCCTTTGGAGTTACGATATAAGCTGGACGTTGGGTCTGCAATTCTTGGGACGTAGGAGGAATATGCCTTGCGAACGCAAACTTGAACGATGTTGACATAGGTGGCGGCAGCTAATAAAGGATCGTTGCCCTGAAACACATCACTAAACTTCTGTAGAGTGCATGGACATCGGAGACGCGAGCTTGTTGAATTCGTGAGGAAGTATCGCGACCACAGACAGCGTCTTCGAATCCTAACGATGACTTTGATCCTTAGCTTTGTGGAATTGAAACCTGTGGCAGACAGGCTTTAGTTTTTGTCCCCTTATGTATGATCTATTTCAAGTGCTGCACCGCTGTCTTGTACATTTCCACAAAGTTGGAGAACCCGAGAAGAGCATACGTAGACGGTTGGCTGCGTGGACTCCGTCGAGCATCTCTCTGTATACGTAACCAATTCTATCAACTGCGAAACACTGCATTGAGATCTAGCGCTGACAGCAACCAACCAACTGGTCGGGTAAGTGTCGCTTGGTCGGATTTTGTTGATCATCCCCTTAGAGTTATTACCCTGAGGCTAACGGTTGGTAGGAAATTGGCGTGGCTGTCTCGCTCCAACCATTACAACAAGGCTAGTAAGTAGCTTCTCTTAGTACATAGCCCCTTATGACTCTGAGGCAACGTATATCATTGTATGATCTATTCGCTAGTGTTCGCTAGTAGAAGCTGACGTGGATTTGTCTAATTATGGTGATGGTTACTCATTTTGGCATTGAGATCAACGCCTAGACCTGGCTGCTGAGTAAACTAAAATTGAGCCCAAATTCGTTGGTGTCTTCGCAGACTCATAGTTGTATATGTTCGTAGCAACCTAAAGGAGTCTCTAAGCAAACTTCATTATATGCAGTTAGCAAGTGTTCTCGACGGCAGTCCAGAAACAGATTGGTAGAAAATAAGTACCTATGATGCTGCTAGATTCATTCGACTCTCTCAACTTTCGTAGAATAATGGATGTTAAGAAACCATTCTTTGCCTCGTAAATAATGGTCCAACTAGCAGCCGTAGGTGGCAGAGCTTAACAGTAGCGATTTTGACCCTTATTTAAAGCTCTATAGGTTCGAGAAACAACTTAAATAAATAATTTATGGAACAGACGGTGTGTAACCGAGCCTGATATCTTTGTGATCCTGTGTAATTAACAGATATCGGGAGAAGCCAAAAATAAGCACAGGCACTTTCAGTTCAAGATAGAATACAGTAATAGCAGAAGCGAGAGCCCGTGCGATATTCCTAGAAAGCTAAAGGCTGGAGGCAGATCGGGCTACGGCCGGTTGGTTTCGCCAAGCGGCATCGAGAGGGGTCGCTTACCGAATCATTGGATACGCAGGATGCTACCACGCCTATTACGATTTACAGAAGAAGACTTCAAATGTGATGTAATCTAGAGCAGGCATCAGATTCGATCATTGATCGGTACAGCCAATGTGAAATATTATATGAATCGACAAATGATTTCCTTACGATCACGGTTACAGAGGTGCCCAACTAGACCCAGTTTTTGCCCATAACACCGCCGTACCAAAACTACTAAGTTTAGGTACTAATGCAAAGATAAGAAGTCGTAAATTCTGCTAACTCATTATATAGTGGGGTCATCATTGGTAGAGGTCATGTCCTAGTGGATTTGCTAATTGCTGATTACTGAATAGTCAAATTGACCGTTTGTTTGCAATCTGGCAGGCCGTACATGCTGGAGAAGAACATGGCTGGTTTTCAGATGCCGGAGAAGCAGAGAAATCCTTGATTCCTTTCCGTAATCAGCCAGGAAAGAATTTCTGGGATTCAAATGGGTCCGAAACGACCCAGAAGTTTGGATACAGCTACGAGGACTCGATTGCTCCAGATGCAGCAGACCACTTCAAGAAACTTTATGAATGGTCTGTGCCGCTGGATAAAAATACTTCGCGGACTGGAGAGGTACCCCCGCAGATGGAGCCCATTGACGTTACCAAAACGCAATTCTTTAGATTTGAAGGAGACCTGGCAACTAGCCTGATTCTTAGTGAACCACGAAGTTTGCCTAAGGCGCCTGCTTTGCATCAGCGAGTGATAGCCTCAGTACCAAATCCTATTAAATTAGATACGGAATATGCCAGGGAATGGTACATCGACGACCAGATAGAAAGGTATGGGCGGTATTATGTTTCTAATGTTGTAGTTACGATGCATATAATAGGGTTGATCCGGGCTCCTTAGATAAAGCATGCTAACATCTGATCTTATATAGACTGGCTCTGAACGGCGGGTTTACAATTTTCTACTTCATCGGCGCTGAAAACTCAGCAGATGTTCCTAGCGCTGGAACCGATTATGCTTTAGCTCCCACGCTCGCAGGAATGACACACATATTCACTGCACCAACGGAGCTGTGCGATAACTGCGGCAGGCAGGAAGAGCAGGCGCAGATCGTAACCAACACCTCGGCTATTACATCCATGCTCCTTGACTATATTGAAATAGGAGAGCTAGCGGATCTCGAGGCTAATAGCGTTGTTCCGTTCCTGAAAAAGAGACTTAGATGGCGCGTGGTCACTGTAAGTCAAGATCATCGCGTGTTGGGCAGATTGTCCCTTATTCATTTTCGAAGGGGTTTAAAGCTAATTGGAATTGTTTAGGTCACTGGGGAGAGCGGTGAGCCGCGTGAGCTTTCAGCTGATAAGCAATTCCGCATTAATATCAGCTGCAAGGTGTCGCGTCTCCCTCGTGGATCGGGCGATGCACGCTACGAAGACTACCCGGATGTTGTGCGTGATATCGTAGCACAAGCGTCCGCGCAGGCGTCTAGCTAAGAAAATCGGGCATTCGCTAGAAGAAAGGGGCCATTAAGGAGGACGGTCTGTCACTGCGCTCATTATCGATTAATATCGTGTAGTAGGAATGATCAAGCAAACTCAAGGGTGACCAAGCTCCATACCTTCATTAACTATGATTCTGAGCCGATAATGGCTCTAGGCTTCATCCACCGGGGCAGTAATCTCATAGTCAAACTCATCGTTGACAAGTCTAGTCACAATACGACAGTAGATTTTCTGTCTGACATTCAATTGAAAATGAAATTGGTGAAGCGATTCAATTCAACTCTATATGCAATTTTTGTTAACCTCTACCCAACAACATCTAACCGAAAATCTCCCTCGCATCCAAAGGCGTCCGGCCCTCACACACCGCATCCCACTCGCTGGGATTAAGCAGCTCGATGCCAACCGTGTTATTCGGGAACAGATTAACGATAGTATCCTCTGCAATCCAAAAGTTAGCACCAACTCTCCAACACAATCCCCAAACCACCAAAGCTTGATTACTTACCATCAGGATTATACCTCGGCCACCCGTACGCCTCCAACCCCCCCGCGGGATCCCTCGCAAAAGCCGCAAAAGCCCTCTTCAAATAAACCCCCGCCTCCCGAATCCCCTCGCCCAGCTCCTCGTACCCCTGGTACTTCTCCTGGCCCAGCCAAAGCAGGGCGTCGCTGGCGTGGTACGAGCGGACGATACCCGGGTAGGGGTTGAGCTCGGGGAAGTCGCCGGAGTAGACGTAGCGGTAGACGGGGACGCCGTGGTCGACGCGGATGCGCGAGGCGAAGACGTTGGGGCAGTGGAAGCCCAGCAGGGTGAAGCGCTCGCTTGCCGTTGTGTTGATGGGCGGGTTGCGGTAGGGGTCCATTAGGGCGAGGTCGCCTTCGTTGCGGGTGTTGGCTACGAGGATGGGCTGGGGAGACGGGAGTCAGTAAGGAAGAGTCCGAATTGTGTTTTGACGCGAGTTCATGAGAAGGGAAGGGATGGGAAGGGAGTTTTCGATGGAATGGCACTCACCACAGGCGCAAACTCGCCCGCCTCCCCACGACGAATATACTCCTCCCCAGTAAAAATAACCTCATCATCAGGCACAGGCCTCCCACCATAAAACAGCGCCTCCTCATCCAGCAACAGCAAATTACTCGGCGACGTCGCCCTCTTGATATCCCTCGGCGGCAACGCCCTCAAACACCCAATAGCATCCGCCTCACCGCCACACCCCGTGCCATTAAGCACGCGCTGCCAATCGCTCCCGTCGCTCGCAGGCTGGATCTCCGCCGCGCCACTCAGCGAAATGATGCCCGCAACGATAGGATCCTCGCGGTACGCGTAGGCAAAGTTGGCGGCGGAGATGCTGCCGGCGGACTCGCCGACCACGACGATGCGTTCCGGGTCCCCGCCGAAGGAGGCGATGTTGTCGCGCACCCACTCGGTTGCGAGGCGCATGTCGCGCGTGCCCGCGTTCAGCGCGCTCGAGCCGTTGAAGGGGAAGCCGAAGACGTTGACGCGGTAGTTCATCTGCACGAAGAGCACGTCGCCTGTTTCGCGCACTACGTCTACGCCGTCGACTAGGCCCGTGCCGCCTCTGTAAGATGGGGGTTAGTAGGTGTTGGAGTTTTTGTGTGGCGTATGGGGAAAAGTAAAACACTTACTCGGCGTGCGAACCGCCGTAGATCCATATGAAGACGGGCAGGTTTGCATCGGCACTGGCGTTGGCGGGCTTCCAGACGCTGAGGAAGAGACAGTCTTCGCTTTCGTAGTAGCCCGAGGCCTTGTCTGCAAGGAACGTGTAGTGGCGGTTCTGGAAGCACGAGGCGTAGGGGCTGTAGGCGTTGACGATGGTGTCGGTGTCGTTGGAGGTGTAGGGTACGGGAGGCTCGAATCGAAGGTCTCCAACCGGCGGCTCCGCGTACCTGATGCCAACGTAGCCGTGGACCTCTGGGTGCGGAGCGAAACCTTGAAGCCTGCCGGAGCTGGTGGTGATGTATGGTATATCGCACTCTTCTTGCTGAGCCACTGCAACAGCACAGAGCCCTGCTACCAGGCTAAGGAGTTTCTGAGTGGACCTCATCTCGACAAGTCTGAAAATTGAGCTGGCAAGAAAGAAATGCAATCCCCGGTTCCGAACTTAAAAAGCTAAAGAACGCAACGAACGAAAACAGGCTGTTTCCCGGGGATGACGGTTATAATTTATACCAGCTCTTTCTCCGCGTGTGCCTTTCCCGCTCTTTCCCCAAGCCATCCGTCAGACTTTGACGCCTCCAACAATAATAACAAGCCAGGCATCTTCGAATCGTTTGCGCGATCGCGCGGTGCCACTAGGTCGGTTACTTCGGTTCGTATTACTGATGATGCAAATCAGAGCAGATTTGAGGCTGAGGGTACAAAATCCCATATTCAAGGGACCAAACACGTGCGTGTATGGTTTAGTTCGTCTAATACTTCTCCTAGTAGGAAAGGGTAATATTCCTTCTGAAACGCATCGTCAGTAAGCCCCTGCCATAGAAAACGGGCAATAAACACCCCCTGCCCAGGAACTTGTAACTTTGTAAGCCTGTTTTTCACGAAGATCTCGCCGTTTCCATCGCCTCGTACCGGTAAACGGGACCAACACCAAGACTATTTTTGTAGGGCAAGGCACAAATATCGAATAGATACCTCGCCAACTAAGCTCAGCCTCTCAAGGATGCCCAGGCTTGTAACACGGCTTGTAGTCGTTCGTAGTCAGTTGGAGTCGGGCTGTAGTTCCAGCGAGCCGCGCTTGGCCGGGAACATCGCTTCGGGGCGGCAGCGAATTATAAGTCAGCCGGGCCGACCGGGAGCAGCGGGATGCGACCGCCTAAAACAAAAAAGCCTAACGATGACCTTTGTATCCCGTACCCGGAGTCAGAGACACGGAAACGGAAGAAAAAAAATTGGGGAAAGTTAGAGTTCTGTCGAGCAGGCGGGAAGTGTAATTGTCATATTGGGGTGTGACTCCATCTGACGTAACTACTGTGGTTAATTTGACTCGATGGATGATGGGCTTTCGTTTTTCCCGGCTGTTCGTAACCCACGCATGTAAGTAGGAGCTGGAAGTAGGCTTAAAATTAACCTTTTTGCCCAGCTGGACGAGGCTGCGGTCGGCAGTAACGAGTGCCGTACCCACAGATCTGGGGCTTCCGTCGATCAGCAGCAGCAGTAGGCAGAGAAGCAGAGAAGCCCGTCATGGAAGCCACATGGCAGCCCAATCGAGATCTCTGGTTCAGGCTGCTCCACTTTCAGTTACACTTATTTCTTTCCCTCCTTGGTCTTCTTCTTCTTCTTCTTCTGTGTCTCTCTTTCTTACTACTGACTCCACCCATCCAACCCACCCTCTGTTTCTTACCCACCGAAAACGTTGGGACTCAGGGTCCCCCACTGGTTCGCAGTTGCGGTCTGTTTCGTCGATGGCAGATCGTCGCGACTAGAGGAGCCGAGTCAGGCGATCTCTCAACAAGCGCTGACGGCCGCGCGGGCGGGGGGGCAGAAATGATTGACCACGTCAGGTTCTGCAGCTGGGGAACCGGTCGACCTTCTTTCCCTTCCAGACTTCCCCCCCTCAATTAATAGCATTAGTCTTTCCCACCAACAGAAAAGGAGAGAGTGGGTACAGTGTGTGCGCACAAGCGCAGCGGTGGGGAATAGTTGGTGGTTACTACTGGCCCAGTGGTCGCGCGTGTGTGTGACACAGAGAACCAGAAACGCTATTTCATTTTTTGACTTTGCGTGATTTACTGCCCTGAGGAAATCTGACATGGTACATCCATGGCCCAGGGGATTCCGTTTGAGGAAGGTGAGAGAGTGCGTACGAAAGTAAGAAAATGAGGGGGGGAGAATGAGGAGAAAGATGGAGGAGAAGGAGGAGTAGAAGGATGAGGAGAGAGAGTGAGGGACTCGCAGGCCAAGACGACGCCCAGACGCACCGAACACGCAACTCCCGCCAAGACATCGAAAGAGGGAGAAAAGGGAAAAAAAAATGTATCCTATGCGTTGCCACTACTCTCACTCACTCTTTTTTACTCTGCTGCTCACTGCATCTCAAGAAACCACAGAGAGAGATCCACATAGAGTGTATACCTGTGTCTATCTCCAGACCCCATGGCCCCATAGAAACACAACAACGGTCTTACATGTCTCGACCACCATACCACCACCATCTGTCAGAAAGACCACCCTAATCACCCCAGATCTAGCGCCACCCACAAACTCGCCACCAATACTACCTTCAAAACAAAACCTCTCATCTTCTTCCCGATCTTATTTTTTCACGTGTTACCTGCCTCATATACTGCGATCGATCAATTTACCCGGTTAGTTTGGTTGGTTGGTTGGCCGGCTGGCTGGCGTGCCCCGTCCACCACCTCCTCCATCTCCACCTCCACCTCCACCTCCAGCCTTCTTCTTCCTTCCTTCCTTCCTTTCCTCCTCCCTCATCCAGGGGGGATGGTGGACCCATCCGCCGCCAGCCGCGGACCGGCGCCAGAAACGCTGCTCCACCACCATGACCACCAACCCAATCACCCGGCTCAATACCACCCCAATCACCCGAACCAATACCAAAACCAGCAGCTGAAGCAGCAGAAGCAGCAGCATCAAAGACAAACCCCAAGCCTCGACGCCCTCCCGATCGAGATCCTGGTGCACGTCTTCGAGCGGCAGGGTTCCGTGTCGGACGTGCTGCGGCTTTCGGGGACCTGCCGCCGCCTCCGCCGCGTCTGGCACGCCAACTACCGGCCCATATGCGCCGCCGTTCTGGCCGACGCGCTGGCTGCGTACCCGGAGGCGGCGCTGCTGGCTGAGGTGCAGATTAGGGTGGAGGGGAGGGCAGGTAGGGTAGTGGGTAGGCCAGGTACGGTGGAGGGTAGGGCTGAGGCTGAGGATGAGGCTGAGGTTGAGACTAGGGGTAAGGCTGAGGGTGCTCATGGTGCTACTGCTCGTGCTGGGACTACTCATGCGGCCCAGAGTGGTGGTGGTGGTGGTGCTAGTAGTAGTAGTGGCAGGGACAGGGACAGCATCAGGGACAGCAGTAGCACCGTCCCTGACAGCATTATTGGCGGGAGCAACGACAGTGGCAACGGCAGCTCTAGTGACAACGGCAAGGGCAAAGGCAAAGGCAAAGACAACGGCAACGTCGGCAGCACCAGCAACGGCCCCCACCCAACCATAACCACAAACCCCCTCCCCTCCTCCCACAGCGCAGAAACCTACTCCTACCTACGCCGCCTGAAGCGCAACTCCCACCAGGCCATGCGCCTGTACATCGACTTTGCCGAGATCGACAAGCTGCACAAGCCTCAGCCTTCACCCCCGCCTCAATCTCCACCACCGACGACGACGACAGCCACGACGACAGCCACGACGACAGCCACGACAACGACCACTACCACTGCCACCAACCCACCCTTACAACAACACAATCAAAGTAATAATATTAGTAGAAGGGGCGGCGGTAACGTCAACGCGTCTAACGCCAGTAGTGGCAGCGGCAGCGGTAATGGCACAGACACCTGGCAGCTGTTCCTCGACGGCACGCACCCGTCCTTCTTCGACAACCAGGAGCAGCGCTCATTTTTCCGGAGATGGTACTTCTGCTCGGCGTACGCATTGCTACTTGGCGATAGTGTTGGGGCGGAAGCTGAAGCTGAAGCCGAAACAGGAGCGGGAGCGGGAGCGAAGCAGGACGGGAAGGATGGCAAAGGGGAAGAGGGTGATTCCAAGCTACCGCCCCACCGGCGCCAGTCCTCACCATCCAACGGGGCCCAGCAGCAGCAATACCGCCAGCAGTGCAGCGAGGAACTCCGCAGCTACAGCCTGAACGAGCTCTGGGCCCTGGGCGCCGTCTTCTCCTGGCTGATCTACGACCTGGACGTGCGCGTCTCCGAGGCCATCGGCGTGCTGAAGCCCGGGTCTGCGGCTCGGGCGGGGCGCGGGCAGACGCACGCGGGGCACGGGGGTCAAGGGGGTCAGGGGGGGCAGGGGGGCCAAGGGGGCTACGGGGCACCAG
>JANIPN010218085.1:0-16188 GCA_027478595.1 Erythroxylum anguifugum | reverse complement strand
AGGTATTATTGAAAACTAACTCTCGAACTATCCGTATTATTCTTGGTACAGGGAGGGACGAGAGGGGGAAGGGGAAGGAGTGGGATCCATCATCCCAGGGCAAAACGTGTAAATGAAATACGTGGACTAGAGTCACTAGACCGCACACGGTTTAGTTGCAACCAACGCGCTGCTAGAACCCCTGCTATTAATTAACGGACTGCCCGAGCGTGATTGGCTGGTGGGCGGCAACAGTCACATCCTGGGACCTGGGGGCGAGACAGAAATCAGCCAAGTACGAAATCGCGAGGGATGTTTTTTTTTTAAACTACTGTACCACTTCGTACTTTTCCTAGCTTCTATGTATTGTTATTATTATTTTGTTCTTTTAGTTGGCTAGCAAGTTCGGCAGGTTTCCCAGGTTCAGAGCCAGGCTGGCAGCTACCTGCTACTCTACATAGTACGTGACCAAAATGCACCAAGATGCTCCCAAAAGGCGATCCCGCTGCTGTTGCTCCTGCTGGTGCTCTGCTCCTTCCCTTGTGCCCTTTATTTCCCACAACCCGCCGAGCCACCCACAGCGCAGCGCCGCCCTCCACCACAAGCTCCACCACACCCTCCCTCACCGCACGCCTGCGCCTACGCCGTTCCCTTTGCTTTGCTTTGCTTTTTGCTTTGCTTTGCTTTTGCTTCGCTTTGCTTTGCTCTGCTCTGCTCTGCTCCGCTCTGCTGTGTTGTACTCGACTATGTACCATGTACTACTATGTATGTAGTTGACAGCTCTACGGTTTTGCTTTTGCTTGACTGACTTTGCCCTTTTCCTGCCCGGCTTGTAAGTAAAGTTGTAACGGGCAGGGCGCCACTCTTTCCCATCTTTGGTTACTCAGCCTGCGTCCAGCGGTCCTCTCTGCCTCCACCCCCCCGTCTCCCCCTTAGCTACCTTCCTTCTTCCTGCCTTGTTGCGTGTGTGCAAGTATAGTAGAGTACGAGCGTGTGCGTGTGCGTGTGCGGGTACGGGTGTGTGCCTGTCTCCCAAGCCGCCCCGGCCCATTCTTTTATTATTCTGTTGTTCCTTTTCTCGTGCGCCGGGTCTAATTACTGGTGTTGCTTTCCACCGCCGCCGC
This sequence comes from Erythroxylum anguifugum, assembly GCA_027478595.1. Classification (NCBI taxonomy): domain Eukaryota; kingdom Viridiplantae; phylum Streptophyta; class Magnoliopsida; order Malpighiales; family Erythroxylaceae; genus Erythroxylum; species Erythroxylum anguifugum. The sequence continues at coordinate 15,085 of JANIPN010218085.1, read as the reverse complement.
TGCTAAACTCGAACGGGAGGTTCTCGCTGTCTCGCCTTGCCCTAACTGGCCCAGCCTGCCAACCCTGCCAACCCTGCCCTGCTGCTCCTCCCATAATCTCGTTTCTCCCGAAACCTCCTTCTTTCCCCTTCCTCTTTTCCCACCCTCAACCCCCAATCTCCATCTCCAAACCTCGACGTCGTCGGCCAGCTCAATCCCCTCTCACGACGTGCGATAATGGTCATTCCACCTCGACGTAGCTCTTGAGGCGTCTCGTACATCCACGATTCGTCCGGCTTCACAAGAGGAGGGTCCTTGTCTGCGCGTTTCGCCACGCCACGAATCCGGTCGCAAGCTTCGAACTCTTTTCGCCGATACTTCCTCCCACAACTCGAGCTTCACGACTCGACACACTCTTTACCGCTACCGCCTCGTTTTTTTTCTTCTGCTTCTTCTCGTCGTATATTCTCCTCTTACGCCTGTTTCCTCGCTGTCGCCACGTTTATGAATTGCAAGCGTTTGGGTTCTTGAAAAAACAAAAAGTTGACTCAGGGTTGCTCGGCTTTCGCCCCTGACGCGAGGCTTTGCAGGTTCTGCATCTCCTGTTCTGGACGCATAACGCGATACGATTCGGGGAGGAGGAGAGAAAGCTAGGTGCTGGAAGTCGCAGTTGAGAGGAGGTCTTTGTTCATATTTCGGAACAACTGACATCCAAGGGTGAGTCTACTTTCGCTTCCCGCATCCGAATCGGCACCAGAGAAGGGGTATCCGGTAACAAAGGACATCCACGGGCTCATTGTCTAGACCACCTTCGCATCGAGTCCTGTTGCCATCTTTCCATCTTCTCGACTTCATTACCGCTCGCAAAACGACTCGCCCTAGCAAAAGTATATACTGACACTTTTCTAGACTGAAGTCGCATCCAAAACTCCCGTTTTTGTATTTGTTTTTGGACGTTTAAAAGTCCCGCCACTCCTTTGAAGCTGCAACTGCTCTGAGAAATCATCCAGAGGTAAGTACTGAGCTATTTGGATGTTCGGACCTTGCTAAGCAACCTAAAGCTCCTGTCTTTACCCGTTCGACTCATCAAATTCACTCGCTTATATCAAAACCTGATTGTGAGTTGAGCTGGGCTTCAATCAGGCAAATTATGTCTAACATATATTTATAGCATAATTATCTTACAGAACGCATCGTACTTAATATCGTTAATAATACCCGCAGCCATGGTTCGAGCAATTTCTCTGGCCGCATTGGCTTCGCTTCTCCTATCGGTTCAAGCAGTTCAACAACCACAACCGAGGCACGTCAACCACGTCTACCAAGCTAAACCGTCGCCGGCTCCCAGATTTGCTGCAGTTCCCCGGCGTATTCGGAAACGACAATCGATTACCAATACTACGGATGACGACAACAACTCGTCGGGAGGCATCGTTGGGTTGATTCCCGGCGCTGGCGACATTCCCGTCGTTGGTGACATTCCCGTCGTTGGCGACATTCCCGTCGGAAATGACCCGATTCCGACAAATCTCATACCGACTGAAATTGCCCAATCCACCACGTCGAGAACCCAAAGTACTCCATCCCAGACACCGGACAATAGCCCTGGGGGCGACAACGACAACATAGTAACAACAAACAACGACGACGATAATGCAGGGACCACCAACAACGTAGAAACAACAAGCACTCCCCCTTCACAGGGAGGTTCGGGTGGTCTTGTGGATGATCTTGTTGGTGGTGTTTCTAGTGTTGTTGGCGGTGTGGGTGGTGCTGTTTCCAGTGTTGCTGGTGGTGTGGGCGATGCTGTTTCTACTGTTGTCGGTGGTGTGGGCGATGCGATTCCACCCGTTATCGCCCCGACTTCGCAGCCGACCACCGAATCAGAGAACGAGCAGCCTACTACGGAAAACAACTCTCCCCCGTCACAGACTACCTCTTCGGCAGGCGGGCCTCTGCTTCCTATCGTTACAAACGTTCCGATAATAAGCGATATCCCTATTCCTATTCTTAATCCGGATCCGCCTGGAGGTGACAACAACAATGGTAGCGACGACGGTGACAATGGTGGCATATTAGACCCTATATTAACTCCAATATTACCACCTGACGATCCCACTGAAACGCCTACCGATGGAGACAACGCTACTCCGACGACTACATCTGAAGGAGGTGGTGGTCTTCCGGGTGTTATTATCGGTCCTTCGGGAATTATCAATCCAACTGGTACAGGTTTGATTGGTGACGGTGGCGTTCTAAATCCTGAACCTATTGTTGGTTCCACGGGCATACTCAATCCTGAACCTATTGTTGGTTCCACGGGCCTAGTCGATCTTGATCCTGTCATCGGTCCTACGGGAATCGTCAACCCCACAGGCACAGAATTAATTGGAACTTCGGGTGGAGTCGTGAATCCCGGACCTGTCATTGGCCCTACAGGCGTCATCAACCCTACAGGTACCGAACTGATCGGAACTTCTGGTGGTGTCGTGAATCCTGGACCGATTGTAGGTCCCACAGGCGTTGTAAACCCTGAACCTGTCATCGGTACTTCAGGCATTGTCAATCCTGGACCTGTAATCGGTCCCACCGGTATTGTCAATCCTACAGGCACAGAACTGATCGGTACCTCTGGAGGAGTTGTGAACCCCGGGCCTATCATCGGTCCTACAGGTATTGTTAACCCTACAGGTACTGGTGGGATAATCAACCCAACCGGTGGTGTAATCAACCCCACAGGTATTGTCAATCCAACAGGTGGTGGTGTAATCAATCCTACAGGTATTGTTAATCCAACGGGCGGTGGAGGTGGTATCGTGAACCCTCCAACCGAACTTCCAATTACAGACAATCCAATCACAGACCTCCCGATTACAGACCTTCCCATCACAGACCTCCCAATAACAAGCCTTCCGGTGCCAACCAATGGTGAGTCCGTTACGTTACCGCCTGTTGTTTCTTCTATATTATCATCGCTTCTGCCTCCTGATGATAGTTCGTCCGACGATAATGACCCACCGTCGGAGACTGAATCTTCAGGGAATCAACCCACACAGACCGAGGGTTCTGGTATTGGAGATCTCATTCCCTTACCATCCTTCACCGGTATACTATCATCTGTTACGGAGATATTACCAATACCAACAGAGATAATTCCATCTATTACTGATGTTTTATCATCTGTTACGGATTTAATACCGATACCTTCCGTAACCGGTGTACCAAATCCCATAAGCGAAATGCCTTCTATTACCGATCTTCTCCCAGACCCCACCGACATCATCCCTACAGGTGGCGACCCTACGGATGACATTCCTACGGAAGTCATACCAACAGTCGTTGACCCTACGGGTGTGATTCCTACAAGTGTTATTCCTACGGATATTATTCCTACGGAAATTCTACCGACTTTCACTAACCCAGACTCTTCTCCAACAGATCCAGCTCCTGGTGATCCATCAGAGAGCGGAGGTTTGCCTACAGATATTCCAATCCCAACTGACCTCCCGGGCCTTCCTACCATTCTCCCGCCGCCGTCCGATAGCTCTGACGAACCATCTGAACCAACTCAAACTCCACCAACTCAGCCAACTCAGCCAGGAATTTCACCTTCGTCTCCGGCGGTTCCAACCGGCGGCAGCACTGGGTCTGCTCCCACTGATCCCGCCCCAACCGAGCCCACTCCGACTGAGCCCGCTCCATCCGAGCCCGCTGATAGCGAGCCCAGTTCTGAATCTCCACCGACTGCACTGCCGGAATCTCCTGAGACACCTTCCCCTACTCCACAACTCCCTACGGCGGATGGACCCACCTCGATTATTCCTACTTCTACAGATACTCAGTCTACGCTATCTTCAGATACTTCGGTTATCTTGCAGACAAGTCCTACAGAGGAGCCGACGACCACGGAGAGCGGAATCCCCACCACCCTTCCGCAAGTCATTCCGCCTCCAGGATCTTCTTCGCTCCCTGAAGCTCCGCCAAATTCGACACTCTGTCAGATTGGTTTCCTAAGGCAGCTAAACTACAATTTTGTAATCAGCCACCCGCGGGCTATCCAGGAGATTTTCGACCTGCTCCCTCCTGGTATCGCTTACGGTTGTGAGATGAATGTGGACGATATTGTGATGCAGAGCTTGCAGCCGTTCGATACCACACAGACTCTGGGGTACATTACAACGGTTGCCATGTTCTATCTTCCTGATGATATGGTCAACTTGCTCCATCTACAGATTACGCGGTCGTTCTCGCGAATCTACAATAATCCAGATGTGGCAGTAAATACTATTACTAATGTCATCAACCCCCAGTTCCCGCTCATTGCTGGCGGTGGGTTAGGCCCAGGAGGTGGTACGGGTACGGAGTACCCAACGGCGTCAGCTTCCGTTACTGCCAACCCCGATGATCCCCTTGCGGCGACTGGTGGTAGCAACCCACCTCCTGTTGTTGGGACATCTGTAGGGATCGGTGTTGGTGTTGTATGTGGTGCCGCTCTGTACGGTGCCGCCATGTTCTTCGTTGCCAAACGATACAGGAAACGCAAAAGTCTCCATCGCCGCTCACCTTCTCTAATTGACACATCAAGCATGGCTCAAAGCGCCCCGGAGATGGCAACTGGTGCTGGTGCCGCCCTAATGGGCTCCAGAGGCTACAGCGGTGATCACGGAGAATTTTCTTACGGAACTGGCGGCCGCACGTCAAGGGGCAGTGGCCATAGCAGCGGCTCCCGACGGGACATTTCTGCACCTGTTACTGCTGAAAATTCACTTGGCTGGAACTAATTAATCATGACGACTGGGTGAATTCTGGGTTTCTGTACACCCGTGATTTCCCTCAGCCATTACGTTATCTTAAGCCCGGTTTCTATGCCCTTTGGGCGGGACGCACCATATATTCTAGAACTGTGTATTAGCAGCATCGCAGTCGCATTTTCCTATTACACATATTGCTACTAGCGGGCCAGGATTTTGACGAGTAGAAGTCTCGAGTTTGGAGAGTTCTTGTACAGATACCATGTTCTACGCACTACGCGATATTATTTTCTTGGATCTCTCTGTTGTTTACCAAGATGCTTTGTGATGGGGGTTTTAAGAAAACAGGTGTTGGTTGTTGAAGTGCTTGGGTGGTTATGGGATGATGCCGGAATGTAAAGCATCTTTGTCTATAGTAGATATGTAGGATGACTAGGGTAATAAGGTATTGAATTGCCGTGTTATACTATTACGTACTTCTACTCTTGAAATGGTATGGTGCACTGTATGCCCTCGGTTGTAGATCCGATGTTGCCATCAACAATGAGGTTTAATCATTCTAGCGACCAATTGCCAGACTTTTCCTCCTAATACCTACAATAATTGTTGTAACCAAAAACATTAGTTCTCTCCCCGTGCTATATTTTGCAGGTTACGAGCAGAGGTGCTCTGTCGTTTCGTCATGCCTTAACCTCTCATTCATTTCGCGTCAGTCCCGCCGTCCCCTTGGATCCCCTCTCCTTCTCTTCCAAACAAAACAATCATTCCTTGGCCTCCCACTACAACCATGTACTCTCCCCCCATGCTCCATGCGACTTGTCTCGCTGTGAACCCGACGCGAGGCACCGTAACTATTTTGCCAGGCGTCAGCGTGCGGAACGGGTTTTCGGCGCTAAACTTTTTGTAAGAACGAGAGGGCAAGGCTGGTTCCCCTCCCGGGAGAAGCTGTGTGGTTTCGTCTTTGCTTGTTGGGCCCGCCGTCGTCGACGCTAACGAGAGAGCTTGCTGGGAAGCCGACGTGGGAACCGTAGGCCCCCGTGTTTGTGTAGTCGACGAGGAGGCAATGCTGCTTTCGCGTTCGCTGTTGTGCGAGTTGTCTTTGGCAAGGAGCGAACTTCGGCCCCCTCGCCCCCGTTTTGCACCTCGGGCTCGTCCACCGCGGAGTCCACTGCCTTCCCGGGTGTCCGGGTCGTAGTCGCTTCCATCCCACTCCTCGATGGCCTGTAGATCCCAGAAAAAAACGCGAGATTTTTCGTTGGCGATGGCCAGGATTGGCCGCGAGTTGATCGCTGCTGGCGAGCCGGGAAACAGGCAGAAACGCATGTAAAACGGCTCGCACTCGGCTGCGTCGAATTCGAGCAGCCTTTGGTAGGTTCCACCGAAAGCGGATCTCGTAGGGCGGAACTCATGGGTCGTTGGTGGCCTTGGGGACGTGGTGTCGGTGGACGAGAAGTTTACAATACGCCAAAGCACGATTTTGTTTTCTTTGGCAGCTTTCGAAAGGATTAGGTCGTGGTGCCACTGAATACTAACAAGCATGAGTACAGGCCCCCCTAGGTAGTATGTAGCAGGCAAGCATACCAATCTATAACGTTGGTGTGTACCGCACTACTAGAAAAGTGTGGGTAATGAAGAATCGTTGGGTGATCGGTGCCGCTGGCCTCGTTCGGGAGGTCGGGGATCACCCAAAGGTTGATGACCGAGTCCATGCCTCCAGTAAGAAGATATCGTCCGGTGCTGTGAAATGCCTGAATCTTTTTTTAGCACATATATTGCGGGCAGATAACCATGTACTAACCAGCGTCAAGAGTCCTTCTCTATGTCCTTCTCCGCCGCAGATCAGCATAGTAGGCTGTTGCATATACTGCGGATCTAGGCTCCAGAACCTCACGGAGTAATCCATAGATGCTGAAGCTAAAATGCTGGGTGACAGCGGCGAAATCGCCAGATCGTTGACATCCTGACTACTTGTCAGCACAAGGCTCAAAGTCTGAACATTTGCTGGTGAAGCTCACCTTGCCATGTCCGATCAACGTCTACTAAGATCAGTACCATCGCAAGATTGTCGACTGAAGATTCTCAAAACTGACCCTTATGAGCTTCTTAGTTCTGATGTTGAAAACCCTTATGCCTCCGGTCTGACCCCCAATGCAGAGTAGAGGATCCCCAGTCTCAAGGTCCTGAGACCAGCAACAGCTGTTCATGCTAGTAGTTTGCTATTGTGGATGAGCGGTGTTTCATGAAGCTTGGCGAGAACGGCTGGGAATACGCAAGAAACTAACGTCTTCGTCGTGAAACCAGGCCAGTACCTCGACGGCGGCATTGTCCGCTTTGGATGGCCTGCATACTATCGTCTACGTGCAAAATCAGATTGACCCTTCGTGACCGCTTTGCAGTGGGTTACCTACGTCCGTGCCTCCAACGACTGCAAAAACGGGATCGACTCCCGGGTCAGTGTATGGATAGAACTTGCAATCGAAAAACTCCGTCGACTCGTCGGCTTTGTGCAAGGACTGAGCTCAAATCATTACCCCATTTGTTCGCAACAGCAGCTATCTGAGGACTCACATTTAAACGAGCAAAGCTTCTGAAGCTAGGAAAGGTCCTCGATACAGCAGGTGCCATGGCTCTCGCCTTCCTCAGAAGTTAACCGAGAGGAAAGAAGACGCGCTTGGAGCCTCGGCGGGAGGCCACGAAGGCGTCGAATGCAGGAAGTTTCGAGACGATCAGCAATGGGAATTGATCGTGCGGCCGGGAATAATGGAAGTTCAATGAAATTTTCTAGTGAGGTGTTGATTGGCGGGATAGGTTGGTTGGTCCGCTGCCCATTCAATGCCTTAGTTTTTGGAGAGGGAAAGTAGTAATATGGTCGTTGGAAGCTCCCAGTGTCCCACAACAACAACAACAACAACAACAATAACTAAAAACCCCCCCAAAAAAAGTTAGGATACATAGAGCACGACTCTGAAGCACCTCAACAGGTTGTCACAAGCAACGTAGCGGATGGGAGTCATGCTCCCGTCTTCAGAACAAATCCACTCATGAATGAACCTAGCAAAAGATTCGAGAACACACCCTTCAAAATGCCACGGCAAGGCAGCGTACGACTTGCTCTCCATTCCTCTGCCAGGGCAGCCAGCAAGCAGGGTCTTTTGACGCCCGAATCCGCGGCCTGTCCTCCGTTGCCACCCAGACACTACTGAGCGCCGCGAGAGCCGAATCTAAAGGTACCTAGGTAGGTAAGGCACAGTGGCCTGTCGACTTCGGACCGAATATCTCTCTTTGTCGCTGCTGTCAGACACAAACCCTTGCCCTCCGTGCAACTCAGCAGTCAAAGTGGGCGGGCACAGTTGGTGCTGGTGCTCCAATTACCGAGACATCGAAAAGCGGCAACGGATGTTAGGCCATCAAGGGAGTCAGTTCCCTTGACCAAATATCAATTGATCGGCTGGCTGTCTAGTCAACTACTGCAACTTCTGCACTTGGGATAGCGAAGAACCCGTTGTTCCGGCCGAACGATCGCCGATTTGCTGTTAGTTGCTGTTGGCAGTCTTGTCGACGAGGCGGAGGTCAAAGAATGCGCGTGCATGGGACTGAGAAGCCATGCACGCAGCGGCGGTGACTCAAATGCCTTGATGAACTCGAACCTCAACACAAAACCAGGTAATTCCGTCTCTGCAGCCTGGTACAGCCGGGTAGAGTTATCTATACGCGGCCGGCCTCTCAATCACCTTCAATACATAACATCGCTGGCTTCTATCGGCCCGCAGCCCTGTCGAGCCATGCAGGTTCGCGGTTTCAAGGAATAGGGATTGCATGGTTTATGGAGGCAGGTGCAAGTGCTCACAAAAACTTGTGGTCCTATTTTCCAACAAAGTAACTTACAGTGTTTGATAGAGAATACAGATTTATCCTGACGTGGAGCCATTGGCAGGCGCACAAAGCATGTCATAATTGCTCTTGCTTGAGCACATGTCAAAATGATAAGGGATTGCTTGTGCTTGTGGCTACGAAAACTACGATATCCTTGTCGGATTCGGAAGTCCCCCCGCCTAACACTTTGAAACGACGCTGGATCGGCAAAGTTTTGCTGGTCCCCGGCTGGGCTCAGTCGTTAGAAACTGCCTGTGTTGAATAATTTCTCACTGGGCTACGGATCCGTAGTTAGGAAGCAATTGGATCTTGAGCTCGGGCTCGCGACAAGTGAACAGCTATAACCCAATCCTACCTGTAGAGACCGTTCCGCAGCCAACAGGCCCTGCATTAGCCTAATGGGCTTCTTGTGGACATTGCAACATGGCCATAGGAGGTTGCATTTGAGCAGTGCCTTTTAACGGCAGTCCCTTTAGCGTTGGACTTTCTGGGCGTTCGAAATAAGTGCCAGAAGAAAAACAAGAGTTGTGCTGAGACGACAAGTCTGAATTTGAGTTCACTAGCCTCCTTTTACCAGCAAAGCAGGATTGATATGCCCAGTGTGGAGGGACGGGAATCGACTCCACGATGGAAATGAACCTAACTTTGCACTCGTTTCTGGTGCCTTGAGTATATAGACCGAATCCTAAGAATCAAGGGACGCGCGGAGCATCTGATAAATTGGGCTTGGGCACCAGCCGTGTGATTGCTCCAACAGCGATTAAGAGTATGAGGCAAGGGCTAGGTAGATCTTGGTGGGTTTCGTGCGTGCTAGACAGTAAAAGCTCGAAGCGAGCGACCCTATTGAAGCGTTCACTCTGAGATAGTCAGTTACCGGCGGTTTACAGCATAGGAACCAAGCTACCGTATAGCACCTCGAGCCCGAGAGCATGGATGAGGGAACTAGGCAAGGCGCGGAAGATTCGCCGGAGACGTCGTGAAGCTGGTGTGCTGGGGCCTGCCTTACTTAGAATCATTGCTGGAAATTGGGCCCTCGAATTCCAATGACAGGCCCCGGTATTCAGTGAAGCAGCAAGTGCTTCTCGCGTACAGGAAAGGAAATTCCATCTGAAATCTCACCGCAAGTGAGTGAGCTGTGAGAAGGAAAATTGAGCTGGACGATGACGGTCCAGCGACGGCAACAGCCTAGCTGCCCCTGCCTGCAGACGCCTCCTGCAGCTTGTCTCTGGCCTCAAGGCCTTTGATTCCCCCAGAGCTGACGTTGCTCAACGAGTCTTGTCTGTAGAAATGCTGTGGTGCCAAGGAGCATCTCCCCCCTCCCCCCTCCCCCCTCCCCAGCATCGGTGCGTTGTTGGCTCCCGCGCTATGCATCTGTGCCTCCACACCCTCCCATACTCCAAAAACAACTCTGCTTGGAGGCCACTAGGCTAAGGCTTCTGGCGGCGTATCTCGACATTTGCAGCTAGGCAAGGAGGCGAGGAACGAGGGTGGAATGGCGTTAAACCATGCTCGCGGATCCTCCAGCCTGCGTAACTTTTCCTACCAGCCAGCTCGCCAATGGCAACGTTGACGATCCGCCGCTTGACGCTGGCCTAGCAAGCCCCTGACGAATGACACCGGCATGCCAAAAGCAAGCCAAGGGTCTCTAGTAGGTGTGCATGCAGGCAAAGGATTCACCTGGGACAACTTAGAGCTTGTCAGCTCCTGCTTTGCGAGGTACAGGTACAAGTGCACGCTGCAGTAGCTATCGCCAACTCCTGCCTGACTGACTGACGGACGAGCGAACGAACAAGCGAGCGGGCGAACGAACGAACGATGCAAAAACTCTTGGGGGGTCTGGGTTCTTCCTCGGCTCCGCACTCAGTCCAGTGGCAGCGCACATATATAGCGCTCAATCGGCAGAGGGGCCAAGGTGGGTGGATTCCGGAGCTCCTGTGTACGCGTCTTTCCGGTGCTGGTGCTGTTGCTTTGTTGAAAGGAGCCAAAAAGCAAAAAAAAGAAGGCGGACAAAAGCAGAGGCACCGAGAACGCCAATGCAAGCCCGGAACTTGTCGACGCCCTGACGCCATCTGGTCTCGCCGCCAAGCCCTGGGGGCAAGCTCTTTCGTCGCAGCTGCAACAACATCAATCAACTTCATCGCACCCCTACGGCTCAAAAAGTGACGGGCAGGGTCACAGAAACACCCCTCTAGCGGCTGGCTGCCCGCTGAAAGATGTAAGCAGATCTCTGGACTCGGTCCCAGGAGGAGGGGAGGGTGGTGGACGTTTCCTTTAAGACTCGTTGAAGGCACGAGGTGACTGACTGACTGACTGGCTCGCTGGCTGACTGCTGGTGTTTTTAGTTTACGCTTTCACGACCTTTCTTCAAGCCCTCTATCAGACTTCCTCAGCTTGGTCACTTGACGGCCGGCGCAACAATACTCTGTTTTGGTTCTCTCTGGCCAGCTTGTCTTGTTTGTACGCTCCGAAGTTCGTTCAGTTCTGCCCTGATTTTGGTTCCAACCACCCTGGCCTCTCGACCAAGCGAGCGAGAACCAGCCCGCCACGTCTCCTGTCAAAGTAGGAGGCGTCGACCGGGCGCGGAGTACTAATGATCCTGGGCCCTGAGCTGCTTTCTTTTGGCTCACGGGGGGGAGTTTTTTCTCGACAGGTTGTGCTCCTCTGAAGTCGTAAGGCCAAAGCTCTTGACAACGACGAAGCCTCCTGCAGGAAACCCGCGGGCTAATGCTGTATGACAGCGCGAGTAGTTTGATGCTTAACAGGGGGTTCCGGATCATCGCCGATCATTTTTAACTTGCAAAAGTCGCGTCGACAATTGCTCGTGCTGCGGCCCTTGGCTGGCAAAATTCGCTGACTGGCTTCCTGCAGTCGTGACTTTTGCGACCGCCGTTGGCGACTCAACTGCTGCGTTACTAGTCAACATCCTCAGGGTTTTTTTACACAAGCCGAGATTGCCACGCATCCCTATAGCCTGGGGCCTATCATTCTCCGCTCGACGTTCCCGTCGGACGGTTCAACGTATTGGTGAGGCAGTTGACTCCAATCGTTAGGCTCTACTCGCTATACGCTTTCATTTGTTCGGTTTCTGTTCCCTGTCCGCTGTCACTGCGTTCAGTTCGGTAGTTGTCAGCCACGCGAGAGTGGGAAGGCTGCAGAGTGCTTACGGGCAGTGGCGGCAAAGCTTTTGCTATCCGCTTAGCTGCAGCATCGCCGCATCATTCAGTTCGAGTCGTTCCTAGACAAAAGCGGGAACGTTATAGGCGGAGTTTTGGGGGGTTCAGGGACAATTATCGTGCTATCTAGTGTGACAGGCATCGATACTTGAGAAGTATATAGGTTTAGCATTTTTATGCGGTTATCGTCGAATGGTGGATGGCAACTACATAACCATCGCAACCTACAGCTTTCAAGGCCAAAGATAAGCGCCATGGACTCAACATTCATATCAATTCATGGTCCGTCCCATGTCCACCTAGGCTGTATCGATCTGCTAAAAAACATACCCGACAGACCTCAGCCGCGATGCTCGTCTACTTTACGTTTCCAATTCCATCGGGGATGTGCTCGGTTACCACCCCGATGAGGTTATTGGGAAATCATGCTGGGACTATTTCCATCCAGATGAAATTCCTTTCGCTAGAACCTTACATGGACGAGGCGTAGAACTCGACAAAGCTGCGGTACTCAACTACTGTCGAATTATGGGTAAAGATGGACAGTTCGTGGGCTGCGAGTAAGTCTGAAACTTTACTTGCTTGACTTTAACATGCATTGGACTACTGCATGGAGCGATATCGCTATAGATTTGGTATGAACTTTATGGGCTTCGTAAGCTAATTGAGGTTGTTTAGATGTTGTTTCACTGTCGTCCATGATGTTCTTGTTGGATGTACTAGCATCTATCGAACCGATCCTAAAAGCCAGCGTAGGACAGGTCGTTCCTTGTGAAAAGCAATTGATTCTAACCTCGCGTAGAACGTGCTATCAATGCGCCGATCATTCGGCAGATATTTTCCTCGTCTCCAAAGGACCCAAGATATAATATGTTGAGCTATATATCTTCCAAGTTTTCTGAAGGACCGGTACCACACGTTCGCGAGCCGCGAGCAGCTATGTTTCTAAATCGATTTACACGCACGCTGACCATCATGTATGCTACAAATGGCTTGGAAGGGCTGCTAGGTATATCTTCTGCAGAACTGACTGGGAAATCTTTCTATTATTGCATTCAGGAAAATTGTCTACAGGAAGCAGTCAATTGTCTGGAACGTGCGAAGGCGAACGATTCAATTGCATACTTGCGATTCTGGTACCGAGATCCCCGGCTCGATGACAATTCAGACCCCGACGAAAGAATGTCGGACGCCCAAAGTAGTTCCGATGAGGACGATGGAGGGGTACACCTCCAGCCTCAGCTGGATGGTTCAAGTTACGGCAGAGGAAGCAGAGGCACTGCTAGCAGCAGCGTTTCGTCAATGTCGATATCCTCTGGTCAGGCCGGGTCCGCACCTTTTAGTGGAGCTGGAGGGGTCCCAGTCCCTTCCACTGTAGGTTCTTCAAGCGGGTTATCATCGAACCTTCTCCTATCTGACACGACCGATGACCGGCACTTGGATCCGGTATTTGACCGCGACCGTATGGTTACAGAGTCGTCTGGGACATCTGTCTCGCCGAACGGTCAGCATGATAGAGGCACCGACGGAACAATGGCGGGCAAGTCTCCTTCGATAGAGTTGGAGGCAGTTGTGTCTTGTACCTCCGATGGCTTAGTTGTTGTGCTCCGCTCAGCACGGCCCTTCGTACCTGACTCGGTCCGGCACGCCCCCAAAGCCCCGCGGCCGACGTATGTCAACGGTTTATTTGCCTCTCCATGGGCCTCGGAGTCTGGACCTCTTGGAGGAGCTAGTACCGCTGGTCTTAGTCCAGTTTCGCCGACGATGTCATCGGCAGGATCAAGCGCCTCCATGGCTGCAGGCGGACTTGATATGCCAGTCCTGATGAAGACTATTAGGGAAGCTGCAGTGTTTGCCTGGGCGCTCACGGGTATCAATGGAAGCCTTGCCCAGTACGGACGGGGAGCTCCAGCAGCAGGAGCGCGACCATATGGAGGTTTACCTGTTCATAGCGATGATGCAGGACCCATTGTAGAGGGGGATGTGATGACAGGTAAGAGCGGGACTTCTTCTCTACTTGTGAATACCCGGGCTGACGCCACCAGATTGACCGTATACAAGGCGTGAGGCCTACCAGTTTGATCAGAGGCATCAAAACACGAAATTGGGTCGAGGCGTGAATTGTTTCTATGGCTTTGTTTTTGAGGGGCTTAAAGGATCGATGGTTTCGGGTCTGCATATTATTTTACGACTTAATGGGCTCTGACGATCGATGTCGTAACGAATTAACGCGATATGGATTTTATATAAAAGCTTTGAAAGGAGAAACCACCTATGGAGATTCAGGCGGCCGTGACGGCGTGGGAGTGCTTTGTGGGGGCCGCAGATCTTTTTGAATGGGCAAATGTATGAGTTGCAGACTAATACGTCGTTACCAGATGTGCTATCAGGTTCTCGTGTGATGTTTGTTTGGGTGAGGTGATGGCAGCAAAAGGACAGCTCGTGTATGGTATGCTCACTAATCGAGGAGAAAATTCTAAAGAGTGAGGCGGCCACCTGGCACGTACATCGTTTCGTTTTCCAGGCATACGCACAAAAGCCGGGCGGACTGTACCTGTAACCATTCTGATGACATTTGTACATCCTAGGTAGGGAAACTAGAAACGAAGTTGGAGACGAAACGGGTATAATGTTGTTTCGGACGGTTCGATTGTTGCGAGCAAACTCCTAAATTTCCTCTTCATGGTCTTTTCCCTTGCCATTCATGCTCACTGTTCCGGAAGGTAGAATTGTTAACTTGATCCCGAAATCCCCAACCGAGTCATGATCTATCTCCATTCGAGCGCACTTTTGTCATTTTTGTTGTTGTTGTTCTTCCTTTCACAAGTCCCAACCATCCGCTTTGGCTTTGCCCTGGCAAGAAGCGGTAGTTGTGGAACTCCTTTTTAGGGGATATCAATAGGTCGCGGAGGTGTATGGATGGATAATATGTACAGAGTCTTGATGGCGCCTTCGTATTCGAGTGGTGGGGTTCATAGTTGTTTCCTTGCAATCGCCGCCAGAGAGGAGAGCGAGGAATGACGGACATGGGAGGTAATATTTCCGAAGGCATGTAGGTAGGTGCGTATTTCTCTCTTCCTCTTTCTATCTTCAAAGCATCATGTTGTCCTCATCGTCGTCCTCGTCGTCCTCGTCGCGGTACCTTCCGTCCCTGCCACCACTACCACCCCTGCCGCCGCCGTTCTCTCTGTCCTCCAGCTCGCGTTCCTTCCTAGCAGCCTCCTTGCTGGCGCCGATCTTCCTGAGGCCGTCGACGACGCCGGCAACGAAGGCCCTGTTCTCGCAGACCTCGAAGCCGCCGACGCCGTC